>JAGKTI010026062.1:0-13730 GCA_018397915.1 Birgus latro | reverse complement strand
TGTTCTAAATAATATTATGAAAAAGAATACAGCTGTATAGCATTTACCGTAGTTTTGGCCTACCAGCCATACACCAAGTACAAGTGGAACACTATCAAATGCAATGAATATAATACTCGCATCAAGCAGTGATGAAAATGATGAGCCACCAGTTAGAATTTCAGAGGAAGAAATAAAGAAGTATCACAAACAAAAGGGAATTTAAGGGACAAATGAAGATACTCTGAAATGGTGGAGTGAAAACAGAAGAGAATACCCTGATTTAGTGAAAGTGGTACGCACATAATGTTATCTCTGTTGTCCCCCAAGCAGCGTCCCAAGTGAACAACTATTCAGTGGTGCTGGATTAATCTATGGTGAAGAACGCAAGAGTATTCACACAGATAAAGCAGAGAAACCTTTGTTTTTGAAGAGTAATTTGCCTTTGTTGAAATTCAAATAGTGAACTAATGTGCAATGTGAGTATTCTAATAAACTATACATAATACATATACTAACTTCAATTTACGTTTGCACTTATTTAAATTTAATGTAACTTTACCACTTTCCCAAGGGTGGAGGTTGGAGAGTGGTTGGTGGGATGCATGACGACTTAGGTGCATGTCCCGCATCCTGGTAACACAAGTTTGACTTATGTGGCTGAAAGTCGTCGTTAACAATTTAAAATGCATAATCTTAAAACATTTTAAAATAATCCGCACCCGCATCCGCATCCGCGAGGCTATAGTCATCAGACATCCGCATCCGCATCCGCAAAAAAATATATTTGAATATCCGCACCCGCATCCGCATCCGCAATTTTAAAAAGTTTATATCCT
The DNA here is from genome assembly GCA_018397915.1 of Birgus latro. Classification (NCBI taxonomy): domain Eukaryota; kingdom Metazoa; phylum Arthropoda; class Malacostraca; order Decapoda; family Coenobitidae; genus Birgus; species Birgus latro. The sequence continues at coordinate 12,912 of JAGKTI010026062.1, read as the reverse complement.
CATTTGCATCCGCATCCGCACATCCGCATTTTTAGACATCCGATACACCTCTAATCTGGATGGTCATGGATATAATTGCAGAGGAGGTTGATGACTTGCACCTTATTTTCTGTCACAGTTAAGATGACCTTCTGTAACACCAACTAAGTATCACAACACCTAGTTGGTGTTTGCGGCTGCCTTCTGAACCTGCTGTGGCACTTCTCGTAACATTATGTTGTCATGGTAATAGTGATCAAACACTAAATAGGCATCTGCTTTTCTCATTTGACGTGTGATATACAGTACTCTATCAGATTCTGGATGAAGTTCTCAACTGTCCCTGAGGTAGGCCATGTTATAACCCAAAGAATGGCACATCCATCCAAGATAAATGTATCAGGTGCAGGGCAGAGTCGTTCAGAAACCTCAACTTGCAACTGTTTTTTGAGTGCAGACTTGGATTTAGTGATGCGCATATCATCAGTATCTTCAAACATAGATGGCGGAACTGGAGCCAGTTCATACATCAGGACAGAAGAGAGGTCTACATCTCGTGCTTTCTGAAGGCCAAGGACCCTGGAGAAAATAAGCTTGGTGTCGTACACAGACGACTGTCCCACTTTTATCTGTTTTCTTGTAACTGACATTGTAGTGACTTGCTTTGCAAGAGGGTGGTGGAAGCTTTTTGGCCATCCTGACTGGAACTGCTCCATTTGTTGTGCGCCTATGCTGACGGACTGATCAACATTCACTGAATTTGGGCAGAACCTTCCTGAAACAATATACTTCACCACAAATGAAACAGTGGTCCTTGAAACTAAAAATGTTAGCCTGGGATCTGTGTGCCCGTTTCACTTCCAGCTCTTGTATTCTCCGGCGTGAGATATGTCTTTTTATATGGTGCTTTGAAGTGTATATTGAGGCACGTGTTCTATGAATAAAAAGTTCAGAGGTATCATCAGTATCTTCCAGGCTATAGTCACACTGTAATGTGTCCCCACGCTGCATGTTGGATGTGACTAGGGATATACGCCGAGCAGTAGGAACTTCACAGAGACTCGTTCTTGTCCTTGCACTTCAGGTAGTTCAGGAGTATGCAGCTCTTCTGCTGATTTGAACTGCTGGTCGCCATATTCACCCATTCTGAAAACAGATGGAAACATGCAACTAAAGCAATACCACCGCCACTACAAAGCATACACATATAAGATATTCAAATAGCAATACTGAAACAAATGGCATCATGCATCTGGAAGCTGTAAGCAAAATAAGACTAAAAACATAAAATGTTTACTTGTACATTGGTTGAATGGTGATCATTATAGTAACTGAAGCTGAAATAGGAAGTGGAAATAATTTATATGAAGAAAATAAATGGTTTCAAGAAAAAAATAGGGTCTCAAAGCTGCTTAATTTCTAGTAATTTGCAAATTAATGCATTTTGAAAGCACCAGTCATAAATTTAGTGGCATGTTTGGATTCTTTGACCTAAAAAATGTATATATTCCACCAAATTTAGGTTCATAGACTTATAATTAACAAAGATATAGACGTTTTAAGATTTCGAAAGTGTAGGAGAGGACCCATTCTGAAATTTGCCTGTAAAAAAAATTGCCCAAATATGACACACTGGCATCAAGTGGTTTTCTGGTCTAGAGGCTCCCACCTACCAGAAAAAAAAAAAACAATAAAATGTTGTAAGTACTCCAAATCCCACTTCAGCCCAAAACTCCATTCTGCTGCCAGACTATAGGGAAGGCATCTCGTAAAGGGGCTTTTAAAATTAAAGATAACTTTGGCTGAAGTTATAAAGAAAAAATAATAATAACTTCTTTCAGTTATTACTAGGAACGGGAAGTGCTGATACCTGGAGCAATGAACTGAGGAGCCATTGTGGGTGGAGCCGGAGGCGAGTGAGGCTATGCCCTACCCTAGAGTTCGCCCTGACTAAGCAAGCAAGTGATTCTCCCCCCATGCAAATATATATATATTTTTTTAATGCATGGAAGAAGGAACCAAAGGCCGTGGGCCCGCAAACTGTTCCTTCCAAGAACAAACAAAAACAATACAAAAAGAGAGCCAAATTCAAGATCCATTGTTCATTTCGAGATGTCTGGACACACTGCGTTTGAAGGACTGGAGATCATAGGAAGTAGGAAATACAGACAGAGGAAGACAGTTCCAGAGTTGACTGGTTGCATAAATGAAGGACTAGGAATAACGGATAACTCTTGCATTAGAGAGTTGGACAGAAAAGGGATGAGAGGTTGTTGCTAGATGGGTGCTACGTGCCCGCCGTAGAGGTGGAGGGATGCAAGCAGACACTTCAGAGGAACAGTAGCCATTAAACTAGATGCAACAGTGCAGCGAAGAGACAGAGGTTGAAGGGAGCTAGTAAGAGGAGAAGAGTTAATGAGACGAAAAGCCTTTGACTCCACCCTATTGAGAAGGGCTGTATGTGGGTAGCCTCCCCACAGATGAGAATTGTACTCTAAACAGGGGCGAAGAAAACGCATGTACAAAGTCAACAACTGTGCAGGAGAAAAGAAGGTTCGGAGTCAGCTGAGCACACCTAATCTCTTGGAAGCAGATTTCACAAGAGATGTAAAATGATCCTTCCAAGATAAATCCCGAGTGAATGAAACCCCAAGCATGTTCAAGGATGATGCAGGAGTGAGCTGTACATTATCAAACATCAATGGGTACTCCTGTGGAAGATTTTGGTGGGTTGATAGGTGTAAGAATTGAGTCTTTGATGCATTAAAAACAACAAGATTATTTTTACCCCAGTCAGAGATACGAGCCAAGTCAGACATTAGGTGTGCCATAGCCTCATCCCATGTTTGCTGAAGTAACAGCTGAGACGGACTTTGCGGGAACCGAAAGGAAAGGTGAAGGGTGGAATCATCAGCGTACGAGTGGATAGGGTTAGAGGTACAGCTTGGAAGGTCATTGATGAATAAAAGGAAGAGAGTGGGTGATAGGACAGAACGCTGAGAAACACCGCTGTTGATAGATCTAGGAGAAGAGCGATGGCCGTCTACAACAGCAGCTATAGAACGACCAGAAAGGAAGCTAGAGATGAAGGCACAGATAGAAGGATAGAAACCGTTTAGAATTTAAAGATTTATGCCAGACTCGATCGAAAGCCTTTGAGATGTCAAGTGCAATGGCAAAGCTTTCGCCAAAGTCCCGAAAGGAGGATGACCAGGAGTCCGAAAGGTAGGTGAGAAGATCGCCAGTGGAGCGTCCCTGACGGAATCCATACTGACGATCAGAAAGAAGGTTGTGATAGGAAAGATGCTTTAAAATTTTTCTGTTAAGAATAGACTCGAACATTTTTGAAACACAGGATGTTAAAGCAATTGGACGATAGTTAGAGGGTTGGGAATGGTCACCCTTCTTTGGGACTGGCTGAATGAGAGCAAACTTCCAGCAAGAAGGAAAGGTTCAAGTTGATAGACAAAGGCGGAAGAATTTACCTAGGCATGGTGTAAGCACTGAAGCACAGTTCTTGAGGACAACAGGAGGGATCCCATCAGACCCATATACCTTATTAGTATTGAGACCAGTGATGGCTGTAAATACATCACCTGAAGAAATTTTAATGTCAGCCACAAGGAAGTCAGAGGGGGGAAGTGATGGAGGAACAGCACCTGAATCGTCTAAGGTGGAATTGGAGGAGAAAGTCTGAGTGAAGAGGTCTCCTTTATCAATTGAAGAAACAGCTACAGAGCCATCAGGGTAGAAAAGAGGCGGGGAGAATGATGAGGTAAAGTTGTTAGAAAGATTTTTGGCAAGGTGCCAGAAGGAGCGTGAAGAATTCGAGTTGGAGAGTTGAAGGTGTTTGCTGAAATCAAATGTGACAAATTTTAATCTTTCTTCTGCGATTTTTTAAATGACAGATAGAAGCACTGAAGGCAATTGAAATAAAATGATGAGCTCCAAAGTCACAGCCAAATTACCCTTACAATTGAGGGCCCCAGTTCCATAACGTTGTAAGAACCACTCCTGGGGCTTGTGGAGTTAAGGGTACTGGCGGCCGCCTCTAGTGTAGCACTGTCTTCCCACAAGTAGATCTGAGCAAATGCTGGCAAGGAAAGTGGTCAAAAATCCAAAAATGTCGAGACAGATTTTCTATCTTATTCATTTGGGGGAGGAAGCACAAGCCAGGGCTATTTTCATACAGCTGTCTCTCTCTGTCCCTTTAAAATTCTCACTCCGCAATTAATGGTGGGATATGGTGAACACATCTTCCGCGTGAGCCAGTGGGAACGATCGGCCAATGAGAACTTGGCTAGCATACAGCGTAGAGGCGGGTAGCCAATGACAGTGTGTCTCCAGGAATAAACCACAGGATCGCTCTACCTCACGTTGCTAGACACCGCACAAAGTTTACAACAAGGAGGATAGTAATATGGAAGGTGAACATCCGTCCACACAGTGTGCAGCCGTAAAGTACCAACTGGCTACCGTTTAGTTAGGACGGGAAGTGCTGGTGGTACAGTACCACCGTCACGTGTGTCGTCTGCAGTGAAGTGAAGGAGACGTATATATTGTAAATTTGTGATAATGCTCTAGGATCCGTTGAAATACATTATATTTTGTGGCAATGGATTCCTTTGGTAACTGTTTCTGTAATGCACACCGCAGATTACACAGTACACATGTCAACTATACTATAGTGTTTAAGATGACATTTATACAACCTGTTCCGTATAATATACAGTATATTATGTAAGTATCATACTCATATCGATATATTAGGCTGATTCTTTTGTATACAGAACATTATTTCACACATTCGTCAAATGTGTTTGGTTAGATAATTAATATGTGACTCGAACCTCTGGTGAGTTGTATACAGTACAACTGCCTACATTAGTGCACGGGGTATTTAACATGAACGACATTCACAGTGCGGATGCATGGGGCCTATTGGAACTCCAGATTTAAATCCCCTTCATATAATCCGCCACTGTATGAGAATATATGTTTATGTATATGTTTCTTGTCCACAGTTCATACACGTGCTCTGCATTAACTTTTATATCATATTGTACTTAAAACACCCGTATATTATAAGACACTTTCCCATACATATACCATGGATACACATCTGTCCTATAAGTAGGGTCGTGAGGAATATTAGTGTATAAATCTTGATTACCGTAATATCCTTAGATATAGCTTTAGTACAGTTATCCCAGACGAACATTGCCATTACTCCGTTTTCTATTCTGGCTGTAGGAGTCGAGAGAATGGGACAGTGTTGGCACGCATTTATGCATTGTTTTTGAAGGGAGTTCACCCTCCATATTACTATCCTCCTTGGTTTACAAGCTTCTATCTCAACAGAGTTGCTTTTTTAGCGTGAAAAGTGCAAACTATAGCGCCTTGGGAAATGAGTTTGCGTGTTTTTCATTATGCTGTGCCTAGCGCTTTTTCTAGTGATATTTTGGAAAGCTTAGGCTGGTAGTATTAAATAACCTCTTCCCCTTCTCGCAAAGCATCTTTGTGAAGAGGCCCTTCCCAGTTTGGTACCTTTAAACCCCGGCCGAACAGTCTCTTCCCAGAAGGAGACTACGGAATGATTGGTATTGTCGCACCGCTGCCTAGGTGTCGATATGGTATTTTATCTCTGGAATATTATCCTCCCATATTTAATACTGAGGGTAGCGTGGAACCGCCCCGACACCGGCAACGCGCGACTGGTGGCTTACTTTATTACTAACACTATATTAATTAATCAAAGCCCTTATAAAAGTTCTATGCTTAAAAGCATTTTATATATATAATCCCATAATAAATTCCGGTGCCGTCACAACAAAGCACTCTCTTTAATCACTCATATATACAAAATTACACTATTACCTTAATACAGGAAAAAAAACACATTTAAATATGTAAAGTCTTCTCTCCTTCCGTTTCTAACTAGGAGTCCTTTTTTCCAGTCCCAGACGACAGAAAAATATAATAGCACTGTCCACCAGTTGTACCCGCGATTACACAAGCATGTACCTTAACTTACTATTACTAGAAGTGCTTTCATTGCTGCCCCTTGGAACTTTTACTCTCAGCTACACAGCGACGTCTCCCCGCCAGGCTACGTCAGGCTGCGTCCTTCCGTCACGATATCCGCCAGAGCTCTGCTCTATTCTCTAGTCTCAACTGAGGCCTGTTCCCCTGTCTGGCCTCAAGGGTTGCCGATGTTCACCAGCAGGTCACATGGTTGCGAGGTGGATGATGGCTTCACCCACTCATTCACCGCCCTCATCCACATATCACCCGCCGCTTCATCCACCGTAGAGGCCCTATCAGACTCGCTGCATCAGCTCACGCTCTCACAGTCTGAGCTGCCTAGCCAGCACTTTTCCTGTATAAACAACTTGACCAACACCATCATTACTCCTTCTCTCTATCTCTACCTCCTCCTTCCTCCATTTATTTCTTCCTCTCAACCTCCCTTCCTTATTCCACCTCCCTACATTGCCCACAGCTGTACACAGAATCCATCGAACCTCTATTCTTTCCCCCCTGTCTGTGTTTCACTCTAAACTCACGCCCAGCAGGTATAGTTGCTTCCACACCTGCTACAGCTGCGTGTCTGCTTACACCTGCCTGAGGGGATGCTTGTCGGCTTCCCGAGAGTATGCTGCGGAGGTGTTCTCTTGGAGAGAAATCGTGAGATTGGTACGCCGGAGGAACGTAAGTTTGCCGTCATTTGTTTTATGTTTACACTTTCGTGTACTATATTGCAAAAATATGCTAAATCTGATAAAAACGTCTCCGAATCAGTCCAACGGTAGGAAATAGTTCTAATACCTGATATTTTAATACTTGAGAGGGGTCCCAATAGTGGTTAAGAATATGGCAGCTAGAATTTAGCAGGTTTGTTTGGTGGTTCAGTTAGGTTAGAAATAGATTAGATTTGCTCAGGTCAGGTTATCTAACAGACTTGTACACCATTCCACTTTTTTTTTTTTAAGGTCGTGATTAGGATTACGGCGGTTAGAATTTAGCAGCGACTTCCGTAATCCTAACCAGCTAGATTGCTTCAGTAATCCGGCAGCTAGAATTTGGCTGTTTTGTTTGGTGGTTTAGTTAGGTTAGAAATAGGTTAGGTTAGGTCAGGTCAGTTTAGGTTAGGTTTGGTTAATACTGCTACAGTTCAACGTAAATCGCTAGAATTTAGCTGTTATGTTTGGTTTGTCATTTATGTTAGAAATAGGTTAGGTTATTTAGGTTAAGTTATATAAGTAGCTACCGTAAAAGCAAGTGATTAGGATTACGGCAGCTGGAAATTAGCGGCGATGGCAGTAATCTAACCACGGCCTTAAATTATACCACGTGCTTGCCTTTCTGAAGACAGTAATGAAAAGTGGAATGGTGTACAAGTGTGTTAGATAAAGCAATCTTGGATATAAGCGGTGAAGTTGCCAGGATCATCACAGTATGAGAAACAGGTAACTTAGGAATGGTAGAATTTAAGGACTGTCTTTGTCCATTTAGCAGTAGTTCGATCATAAACGTGTAACACCAGTCTCCTAAAAATCTATAAAGATAGTATCACACAAAAGAAAAGTTAACAAACATTATAAAAAAATTGCAAATGCATTTCGTGAACGTTAAGGTACTAACCAGTTACATGAATATGGTATCAGTATAAAAAAAGATACGAAGATATTTGGGAAGAGGCGGGTGATGCTCCTGCTTCATATTCCAGTACTTTTAACCCCCAAAGACCTCTTCGGGAGCCTTACGAGGAACCTCTTCGCTTTAAAACTACGACTGGAGCGACGAAGAGCTTGTTAGTGGGAAGAGGTAGTTTAATACTCCCAGCCTTAGCGTCTTTAATGGCGCTTTTGATTTTTTTTTTTTTTTTTTTTTTTTATGTGTCCGACTCTGGGCATAGGCTTCACAGCCAGCATGCTATCAAGGCCCAGTCGTCCTCCTACAATCTACATGTCACCACTTCGGCGCTTAACACCCACCGTCCATATTGAATACATGCTAGGGCTGTCTCATACAGGACTGGTGTATTGGTATTAGCGGGGTCATTTTTACGACATGTCGGCGGGTCTTCTGGTAGATCAGTAAAGCCTGATTTAATGAAATTCAAATCCTTAAACTGTTCCCTGCACCAGCGAGGATTCGAACCTGGGTCCCACGGGACCGCAAGCCAACTCTCTACCGAACGAGATGCAGTTATGGAAATTACTTGAGTGTCCCATATCGCAATTATTGTACTTTAGATTGTAAAGTGCATAACTAAAATAGGCTACCTATAACGAAAATTCACTGTTGGCATCCCGATCTCTCTCTCTCTCTCTCTCTCTTTCTCTCTCGTACTGAACAAAAGTTGCGAACTCCCCAATAATTTGTGATGTTTTTTATTACTAATATGCACTCAGAGATAAACATTAATCATACTGATGGATAACAGCACATTGTAAAATGAATTACGTATTCTTTATACAGTAAAGTTTAATCAAATAAGGTGTTATAATTCCTAACTGAGCAGGATATACTGGCATGAGAACCTAGGGGCGGGGCTCAGGGACCTGTCAGACAGTCAGGAACTGTTCACGTACGATTAACTGAGTCGTATAAAGCTGCAGGATTCTATTCTGTTCTGAGTTCTCAGTTTGCGTTCACTAACTGGAGGCAGTACACTGGTTCAGTTAAATTAACTGACCATGGCTCCTTGTGACCAGTACTACAGAAAATGTTTGGAGTCTTTTCCAGAAATTAAGGACTGGTTGAGGCCAGTAGAGGATAAAAGGAAATCCTTTTGTCTCTTTTGCAAGTGTGAAATAAATGCAATTTTTTTTTTTTTTTAATGCAAGGAAAAGGAACCAAGGGCCATGGGCCTGCAAACTGTTCCAAGAATAAACAAGAACAATACAAAAGAGAGCCAAATTCAAGATCCGTTCATTTCGAGATGCCTGGACACACTGCGTTTGAAACACTGGAGATCATAGGAAGTAGGAAACACAGAGGAAGACAGTTCCAGAGTTGACCAGTTGCATAAATGAAAGACTGGGAGTAACGGTTAACCCTTGCATTAGAGAGTTGGACAGAAAAGGGATGAGAGGTTGTTGCTAGACGGGTACTACGTGCTCGTCGTAGAGGTGGAGGGATGCAGGCAGACAGTTCAGAGGAACAGTGGCCATTGAAGTAGCGATAGAAAAAGAGAAAAAGATGCAACAGTGCGGCGAAGAGACAGAGGTTGAAGGGAGCTAGTAAGAGAAGGAGAGTTAATGAGACGAAAAGCCTTTGACTGAAGAGACATGCAGAGACACAGAAACATGTAAAAGCAGCCGATCCATTTTGCAATACCCGTCAGACAAAATTATCATTTCCCAAGGCTAACACAAAGCTCTCTCATGCCACTTGTGAAGCTAAGGCCGTCTCGCACTTCTTGTTGCAGAAAAGTGTTCGTTTAACACCACAGATAGTATTACTGAATTTTGCAAAAAGGGCCTTTTGTGACAATGAGATTGCAGCAAATTTACAAATCAAACGATTCAAGTACCATAAAATAATAGTCAATGTCTCAGCACCACAGTTTAGAAAGGATTTACTCTAATATAGATAATGAGAAGTATAGTCTAATTTTAGACGAGTCTACTGACATTAGTGACTTAAAACTTCTTGGTGTAGTTATTCGTTACTTCAGTGGAAGCATGAAAAAAATTGTGTCAACATATCTAGGACTCGTGGAAGAGTCTGGTACAGGCATTGCCATGGTGAAAGATATCAAAGATTTAATAACTTAATTAAATTTAAGTCCTCAAAACTTAATTGGAGTGGGTGTGGATAATGCCAGTGTGAACACAGGGGCAACTGGAGGAGTATGTGAACTATTAAAGAAGGAATTTTGAGTCAACTGGTAATGGTAATGTGTGTATGCCACTCGGTTCAGTTTGCAGTGTCCAGTGCTAGCAGGGATATTTTACCAAGAAACATTGAGTATCTAGTGAAAGAAACTTGCAACTGGTTATCCACTCCTCAAAGAGAAATAGCGTACAAGCAAGTATACAGTACCATCATGAAGGCAAACAACCACTTCAAATACCCCGCGCCTGTGACACGCTGGTTGTCAGTTGATTCTGCTGGCACTCCAATTCTTTCTCAGTGTGATGAACTCAAAGCTACATTTCAGCTTGGCTAGAAATTCTGAGAACTGTTTCCAAGCAGAAATGTTATATAAAATGTGTTCTGACCCAGTGAACAGGTTGTATCTTCTGTGCTTACGGGCCGTGTTACATGATGTTCAGAGAGTACCGAAAGCGTATCAGAATGAAAATTGTGACCCTATAAAGCTACTTAATGATCTTGTGAATCTTGTCCAAACACAGAATCGAAAGGTGACCCTTCCATCCACTCATCGCTCCCATCAGTGACTATGTTGATCCTAAGCCATATCTGGGATATGAATTTGAGAAACTGTGTAGTGGTACCAAGTTACATCCCGATGTAGAAAAGAATCTATGTGAGAGATGCACATCCTTCATTGTAAAGCTCACCCATGAACTACGAGAATAACTTCCTGATAACTTCCAAATTTTGAAGCAAATGTCAATATTTGCTGTTGAGAATTGCACAAACCAAATAAAAGAACCTGTAACTGAACTTGCCATGTGTTTGGTCTACAAACCATGTGAGATTGAAGCTACTGAAAATCAGTGGAGAAACCAGTGTCGTTAAGTGGTATAACTTAGCATCAACAGTCGATTTCTGGACTGAAGTTAGACAACACAGAGATTCTATTGATACTAAGCCCTTCAAAGAACTTTCTTCACTTGCGGTTAGTCTGCTATCTCTTCCTCACTCAAATACAGAAGTGGAGAGGCTTTTTAGCCAAGTTAATCTTGTCAAATCAAAATTAAGAAACAGACTGTACAGCAAGGCAGTTAATGCATTACTAACTGTAAGAAGTGGCTTGAAACGAATGGGTAAATGTTCAAGCGCATAACAATCCATAACAATCTTCTGTCAGCTCTTGCACTTTTTCATACTAATCAAATACGGTACACTAAATATTGTACACTAAGCAATCTCTAGCAGCTACCACTTCTTAAAAACACGTCTTTAATGTGAAAGATGAAATATGTGAATTGTTGTAGAGAGGAGCAAAGGCGTGGTGCATGGAAGGTGCTGACACGAAATATAAACGGAGACCGATTTTTTTTATTTTTTTTTAGGGAGATGAACAGAGGAGGGAAAAACAATTAAATACAAAATAATCCATACACCAGTTTGCTGGTGTTCTCCATTAACAGAAAAAAATTGTAACAGTTGGACTTGAACAGCTGTAGGTTGAAGTTTGACTGGAAAGAATTCTGGGGAAACCAGTTCTAAAGAGATGCAGTTCGGGGAATAAAAAAAAAAAAAAAAATTGATATGCAGAAGCTCTGGAATATGGTAAAGTGACAGTCCAGTCATAACGGTTTTTTTTACCCAGCCTACCCCCAGGTCCCGACCGATTTTCGACTTTTTTTTTGGCTGAACCTTCGCTTTTGGTGAGAAACATTGAAAATTCATAGAGAAATCGCGATCCTGAGGTAAAAAAAAAATGTTGATACAGGTGTCACTTAACCTCACGTTTTCCTTCTTTTTCAGGGTACCTGGCTAAAGAAAACGAACTATGGAAGGGTTAACTAATTCAAGCCACTTTAAATTACGTATTTATTTCATTTATTTGGTACGAATTTATGTGTAGTACAAGTCTATGTTAGTTTTCATACAATAATATAGGCATTTATAAGCATTGTTCATTCACCCAAAACTCCAGTATATGGCACCTTTCTTTACGACATTACCACCTCATCACTTCTGTTTGTTTCTACCTCTAGCTTCTTTGATTTTTTGTCCTCCACCTCAGGAATAACTTTCACCGTCGTCATTGGAGAGACCGTGGGGCAACATACCTTTACTGGCTATATTACTGCTAGCGGGTGAATTGCTCAGTATGCAGGGGAGGGGGGAGAAGGGGGGGGGTAGGTTGGGCCAGGCAGTATCCCCGCTTGACAGCAGGTAGAGGAAGGTCTTCCACATATGCCTACCAAAAATCACCCACGAATGTTGAAAAATGTGCACACAATGGGCCTTGCAATTGCGTGACGTACGATGCACGTCGTTGGGTCTGTCCGCGGAATAAAGTAGCGACGTGCATCGTACGTCGGTGGGACTCGGCGGGTTAAAGACTAACATATGAATAATAGATAAACATTTAACTGATACACTAGTTTTCTGATTTACATGAAATTTAAAACCTGACGTGAGCACGTAGGGACTAGACACCAAGGGAATGAATTACAGGAATGATCTGGGTTGGCTTCTCATTTGGCACCCTGTCTCTACGCAGTTCAGGCATGTAGGTCAGCATGAGATCTTGTATATAAGTTTGTAATACAAGATATGAAAAAAAATATTGAAATATTAAAATATTGTGTGATCTTTGCTCTCAGGAACATAACTGAAATACTTGGAAAAGTCATCATTATCTTTGGAAGAGCCTTATGAACCAAAAGCGGGAACATCCACTATGCAATCTCAGATACGAGAGGCAGGAGAAATAGAGCCTGGGGAACCAACACGTAACACATCTGTTCAGCTTCAAACACCACACACAAGTATTTCTAACGTGAAACAAGGACCAAGATCTGCTACACTACTTGATCCACATGAGCTAAGGACATATGTGAGGAAGTGAATGTGGAAGCCGTGCTGAAAGAGAAGAGACTGGGATCCATATAAAGTCATTTTGTCCACGAAACTTGTGCTGAACCATTTACAGATGCATTGAAGAGACTGGAAGTAAATTTTTTCAATGTGGTTGTGGATTCTGCCATAGGGTAATTAATGAGAAATTCAGAATTTTAGATTATGTAAGGGACACATTTGGAGTTCTTCTAAACTTCA
>JAGKTI010026061.1:0-13730 GCA_018397915.1 Birgus latro | reverse complement strand
AAATTGTTGAAGGCCGTGAAGAGTATGTATGAGGGTGCTGGCTGCAGTGCGTGTGGATGGTGAACTGAGCGAATTTTCCTATTTGAAGGTCGGATTGAAACGTGTCATGTCTCCATGGTTGTTCAATCTGTATATGGATGGGGTTATAAAAGAGATACAAGGTAGGGCAGTTGATGTTTGGGCTGCCCTAGTGAGAGAGGGCAGTGTTTGGAAACTCCCTGTACTGTTGTTTGCAGATGATACTGTGTTGTTAAGTGAAGACATAGGGGAGTTATAAGGCTTGGTAAATGAGTTTGGGAGAGTATGTAAGAAACGGAATCCAAAGATGAATGTAGGGAAGAGTATAGTGATGGTCTTCAAGAGAGGTGAAGTCAGTGAATGTGCATTGAGATTGGTTGGGGAGGATTTGGAAAATGTGAGTGCATTTAAGTACTTGGGTAGTGTGGTGAGTAAGGATGGAAGTTTAGAGGGTGAAGTGCTTGAAATGGTGCAGCAGGGAAGAAAGGTTGCTGGTTCCTTGATAAGAAACAGGGAGGTGAGCATGGAAGTGAAAAAGCTGCTACATGACAGTATTGTGATACCAACTCTAACATATGGAAGTGAGGCTTGGACACTGTTGGAGGGACAGAAAGCAAGAGTGAGAGCAGTGGAAATGAGTTACTTGATAGGAGCATGTGGAGTCACATGGAGAGACAGACTGACAAATGAGGAAGTGAAGAAGCATTGTGGTGTGGATGTGGATGTGATAGAAAGCGTTAGGAGAAACATGGTGGTTTGGCCATGTGGAAAGGATGCAGAGTGAGAGACTGACGAGGAGAGTGTATGTGAGTGAGGTGGAGGGGGGGAGAGGGACAGGAAGGCCAAGGATGAGATGGAGGGATGGAGTGGAAAGGTATATGAGAGAAGGGAGTGTGAGAAGGGAGCAGGGCAGTGAAATGGCGGGGGACAGAGCGACATGGAGGCGATTTGTTTGTGGCCGTCACTTACGGGATTGAGGCATTTGGCAATAGATAGAGTATTTGTTACCCCAGTGCTGTTATTACTGTTAAGGTAGGTGTTCATTTACTTATGGTGTTTTTTTTTTTTTGTAAGAGAATGGGAAATGTAAATGTAAAATTATTAGAGAATGTTGTAGCAGCAAATGAAATGAGTCCTTCTCATACTACTGTATAGTGTGCACTGATCTCTCTGCCGTAAGGTGTGCTTTCATGTTGAAACATGTTATAGTGTAGCAGGCAGCCCTGGGTAACAGACAAACAAGTCAAAACATGATCATCCCCCTCATTCAACTAACCTGTGTAATATTTTCCTTTTGTAAAATTATCATTTAATTGAGCAGTCCATAATTTGTTATCAACATTATTTTATTTGTTTTATGGTACACTTTGAAAAAAAAAACACATTTGCCTTTTTTGTACTTTGAAAAAAAAAAACACATTTGCCTTTTTTGTGTGTAAAAAAAAAAAAAAAAAAAAAAGGCTTTTTCGAAGTCCCCCCCCCCAACTCTGCATCTCGGTTATCAGATTGACTGTCATGGTATCGCAGAGCTTGTGTTAAAGTAACCCTTAATTTATATAATAATGGCCCCAAAGCGCAACACTAGTGATGCTGGCAATTTGGATATGTCGAAGAGCAGCCTTAAAGTGCTTCCTCTAAGTGTGTATATAGGCAGCCTTCTGTATTTACAGGGGTTAGAGGACACAGACCCCCACAAAGGTGGAATTTGATGATGAATAACAAATAAGTTTTAATTGGGTATGGCTGTTTCGTTTCGTTTAGTTTCATTTTTGAAGGCTCCAACATGCTTGCATGCGTTGGCCTTGGTCACCTAATGGCGTCTCTCCATGGTGCTCGATCTTTGGTAGCCTCCCTGTTCAGTCCCTTAACCCTTAAGTCACACTTAATGACCTCGTTCCATGTCTTTCTCGGTCTACCCCTCCCCCAATATTTACACTTCTCACCCTCTGTACCCAATTATCATCCCCCAGCCTCTCCACATGTCCAAACCACCTCAGCCTACCTCTCTGCATCACAACACCAATACACTCCAGTCCCATCCTACCTCTCAACTCTTCCATCGTAAACCCAGCCCCCCCAGGCCTTGCACGCAGGGACGCACTGCACATCCACCTAATCATTGTCATTTCTGTATGTTTAAACCTGTGAATATCCTCTTCCTTTACTGGCCAGGTCTCACTACCATACAGCATCACACTCCTAACACATGCTCCATACAAAGACCCCTTAGCAGGTAAGGAGAGTCCTCTCAATGTCAGGAGAGGCAACAGCTCCCTGAACTTCTTCCAACCACTTCTCACCCTAGCAACCGAGCTAACTCCAGCCCCACCTCCGGCACATAACATGTCTCCCAAATGACAAAACTCCTCCACACACTCAAGAGACTCACCTGCAAGTTCAACCCTCTCACGCCTAACAATCTCCACCTGCTCTCCCCGACACGCCGTACACATGAAATCAGCATTATCTCGCAGTCTGTGTCTAATACCACTACATCTCTTGTGCACCCATTTATCACAAACACTACACAAGATGGAATTACTTCCCACACCCTTGTGGCAAACTGCACATGGCCACTCTCCCTCAACTCTGATTGTACCACCACCAACCCTAGATATTATCACTTTTGTTTTATCTGCATTTACCCTTGAGCCCTTGTACCCCATACCATCTCTCCACTTCTTAAATCTTTCTTCCGCCTCCCCTTCATTCTCCGCAATCAACACCAAATCATCAGCATACAACATCTCCCATGGGAGTCCATCTCTGAAGTCACGTGATAAGGCTTCAAGCACTATGATAAACAACAAGGGACTCAAAACTGACCCCTGATGCACACCAACATTCACAGAAAACTCATCACTCAAAACTCCATTCACTCTTACCTGGGTGCGAGCACCCACATACATGGCCATAACCACCCTAACCAGCCACTCTTCCAACCCTAGCTTTCTCATTGCCCACTTCACCACCTCTCTAGGGACTCTGTCAAAGGCCTTTTCCAAATCAACAAAAACAAAATACAATTCCATTTTCTTTCCAATATATTTTTCCTGAAGCTGTCGAACAATGAATATGGCATCAGTGGTCCCCCTGCCTGGCATAAACCCAAACTGCATCTCATCGATATTCACTCTTTCTCTAATCATACCTTCTAGAACTCTCTCCATTACTTTCATTATCTGATCTAAGAGCTTCATACCTCTGTAATTTCCCCTTTCCAGGGCATCACCCTTCCCTTTGTACACATTTACAATTACACTCTTCAGCCAATCATCTGGGACAACACACTCATATATAATCATATTTATCAGGTCAGTGACTAACCTCACCCCAGTATCTCCTGAGGCCTTCAACATTTCGGCAGTCAACCCAGACACACCTGCCGCCTTCCCCACCCGCATCCTGCCTATTGCCTCACTCACAGTAGCAGCGTCAATCAAAGGCCAAGGGCCAAACACTGGATCAGCTGGCTCCAAACCTTCNTTCTAGAACTCTCTCTATTACTTTCATTATCTGATCTAAGAGCTTTATACCTCTATCATTTCCCCTTTCCAGGGCATCACCCTTCCCTTTGTACATATTTACAATTACACTCTTCAGCCAATCATCTGGGACAACACACTCATATATAATCATATTTATCAGGTCAGTGACTAACCTCACCCCAGTATCTCCTGAGGCCTTCAACATTTCGGCAGTCAACCCAGACACACCTGCTGCCTTCCCCACCCGCATCCTGCCTATTGCCTCACTCACAGTAGCAGCGTCAATCAAAGGCCAAGGGCCAAACACTGGATCAGCTGGCTCCAAACCTTCCCTATCCCAATCAAACTCCTGTACTAAGGGTAAATATGTACCTAATGACTTCCATAGACTCTCGCGACTGAGTGCGTCTCACGCACATCCACATGAGTGTGGGCAAGTCATCAGCTACATATTTACCCCAACTTCTTACAACCATACCCACTAAATTCAGAGTTAACCCACCACTGTCCCTGAAGTTTTGGCAGACGAACCCTGATGAATTGAGATGATGACATTGATGACGAACATTACATGCATGGGACAAGTTACCACAAGCAAACTGTACAGTTGGGCACTAATGCACTCACCGAATAGCAAAGCAGTGCACCTGTTACCTTTGAACATGTGAGAACACAATTATTGGGCATAATGAAAGTACAGGAGGTTTGGCGTGGCAGCATAGAGGCAGCGAAGCCACCGCAACAGTGGCAGGACACAGACTGAGGAAGAGACAGAGGAGTGTGGGAGCATGGTGGTTTGGTGTGGGCTAGGTTTGCCGTGAAATGACCCGTGAATGTCTGCGCTGCTACACTTTGCAGCCGAGAATGGAATCTTGGCTCCACAGAGGGGCAATCTGCGAATCAGCGAGACCCGCAAAAGTTGAATTCATGAATGTCTAGAGCTGCCTGTATAGGGTTTGGTACTACCCATTGTTTCAGGCAGCCACTGGGGTCTTGGAACAATTCCCCCACCGATAAGGGGGGACTACTGTAAAAAGGGGGAGATTATGGACGATTTCACCTATGTATAGTGTGAATGGAAAACCGATGATTGCTTAGAGATTTTACAATGTTAAGAGAACCATGTGTCAAGAGAACTGTGTGTGGTAGAAACTGGATGTTTAAGGAAATGCTTCAGTATCAGTGTTGAAGTGAGAGGAGTTGTAAGAGAGATTATAATATAAAGTTGTGGAAAGAGCAGTGGTAGTGGTGATTAATGATGAATTGTGTAGCACTGGTATCACAGGTCTGATATATGCAAATGATAATGTGGTGCATGTTAACAGTGAGAAGGGTCATTAAGATTGGTTCAGTTTTGTGAAAGCTTGTGAGTTGCATCATTTGAAAGTAAGTGTAGGTAGAATGATGGTTGTTGAGACAAGAAGTAGCTCTTACTGTGGTGTGCAGCACTGGTAAATAGAAAGAGACTAATTAGTGAGTTTGAACAGTAACAGAAGGAAAGGTAAATGTGCAAAGGAAGTGGAGAGTAGAGTAGTTCAAGGAAGAAAGGTGGTTGGTACCATGAAGGTCTCAGATTTGAATCAGAAGGCTGCAAGAGGATTGCATGAAGATGTGTTTGTGCCCACATTTATGCATAGGTATTATGAAAAGTCTTGACTAAGTTGGTCGGGTGAATCACGCTCAGAGAAATATAACGAACTGACACCCCTGTTTCAAATGGCTAGTCATGTGTGTGTAAAGTGCATCCCTAAAGAGAACAATGAAAAATATGTGCAGAAAGTAAGGCTTGTGAGGTGAAGGCAGAATTTCAGGTGTTTAGGTGTGACCCATTGCAGTGGACATTATGTTGGTAGATCTTCCACTATGGTGGTAGGTGGGGGCGCTCACCATTCACTCACTTAATGTTGTGCTGCTCTCGGGTGTCTGTCCTTTCCCCTCCTCCATCTTTCTTTCCTTCAGTCCTCTTCTGTCTTCATTCTTTCCTTGTCCTTCTGCTTATGGGTGACTTTACACTCCCTCTTCTGGCTTTCTTGCCTTCATTCTTTCCTTGTCCTTCTGCCTGTGGGTGAATCTACACTGAGTGACAAGCCAAATGGTTTCCTGTACACTAGGAAACCATTTACTACGCTGGGTGATAACCATATAACCAAATTTTGGCGCCTGGTGGTTTAGTGGGTAATTATGGCGCTCCAATCAGATTGAGCCGGTGAAGGTTTACATCCAAGGAGTGGTTGGGGTTTATTGCTCACATAATGCCACTCAGGGATGAGTGAGGCTGGTCACTCTCATCTTAAATGTCAGGACCAACTTGCCTAGCCCCAGGTTCCTATGCTCCTCTGTGGGGCAACATAGGATTGGATAATGAATGAATGAATGAGATCTTCCACTTCTGTAATTTTTAGTTGTTTGCTGGATCCTACCTCTTTCCATCATTTGGTGGAAAAAAACTCTAACTGGTTTGGTATTGTCTTTTCACTACTGGTCACTTTTGGTCACCCTTTACAGGATTAAAGTATCTGGTCATAGGTAGATAGATCATTTGATGTGCAGAGTTTATATTATTTCAAATTTCATTTTCAGGTTCTACCAAATCTACAGTGGGACCAGCCAGAGTTATAAGGTGGTGAGGTTAGAGGAGAACATGGAATATCGTCTTCGTATCTGTGCCAGTAATGAGGCTGGAACAGGACCCTACTCTCCAGTTGCCTGCTTTTCCACCATTAAGGCACCTCCACCACCACTTAAAGGTAAAAGCATGATAGAGCTCTGAACACTTTCTGAGTTAGGGATGAGTTCCAAAATACAGTTCCTCGTGTACTTACAAACTTAATTGACTCAAAGAGTTGGGAGATGTAATAAGCGTAGAAGAAGGTGGGTAAGTATGATAAATGAGTGTATGAGGAAGAGAGGTATAGGAGCTCACGAGGCTAGGAAACTGACAAGCGATCGAGCCTGCTGGATGAATTTTGTGCAGAGGAGTGTATGCCCAGGGTTTGGCATCCCTTTTTAACTTGGCATTCATTGGATTGACATTGTCAGATAGGTGGAGTCAAGATTCAGGTGACCTGAATGGTAAGTGAATGGGTGTGTGGCCCATTTCATTCAGGCAAACTTGGGTTAGTTATTCATTGTCAAATATTTTCTGGTTCTGAACCAAGGTGGGGTGGGAAACGAGGTCTAGGTGATGATGATGACCATTGTTGTTGTGATGTAGTAAATTCATTACTGTATACAGTATTTTGTAGATATAATGGAAAAAATAAATAAAAGCAGCTGCATTAATACTTTTTCCTCTCAACTGAAAATTTGGGAAAACCAGCAGGCCAACTATAAGTAGCAATGGAACTTAACAGTTTTTCAGGGTTACTCTGGACTGATGATAACATTAAAAAAAAAAAAACAGCTTATAATGATGACCTCACTTGTAAGATGCAAGTCAGCAGGGGGAAGAAAAAAAAAAAAATGATTGAGGTTTGCAGAAAAGATTCATTAGGGTGGGTGGGATGGACTGAGTAGTTGGTGGAAGTAGGGGCACATCAGAACAAGTACACAAGTGAAGGGCAATGTTGTACGAAGTGTGGCTTTGATGACTGGAACAAATTTTTCTTTGAAGTTAAGTGCTGGGTGGGGGTTAGAAAAAAGGTGGAAAGTGTAGAGATTGGTGGTCAGGATAGGTAGGGATGGTACTGGGTGGGGATAAGTTGCCATTTAAAGATGAGGAATGTAGTTAGCCAATTTGGGTGTGGTACTGGTTATTTTAAAGTTCTCAGAAGTGTCACATGCTTGGGGGACAGGAAAAGGGTGATGTGGAACATGGACAAGACAGGCAGGGATGATTGTAAGTACAGGCATATCCTGATATCCGGTGGTGTTGCGTACTGGTGGGAGTGTTCAGACAGCGAGTATGCCGGATATCAAAGCAGTTTTCCCTGCAAGATACTGAAGAAAAGCCAGAGATGTATTCCAGGCCCAAACCCAAAGTCTCATATACCTTACTCACTCAATATAGACTGAAACAGAAACACCATAGGTAACGTTATCCTCATAAACAATACTGTTGCTAAAATATAGGACATCAAACATCACATATGCAGGAAGGTAAGGTGGTGGTAGTTGTGGTGCAAAATGCGTTCTGGGCAAAAGAGACAGCGAGAGTGGAGAGTGCAGACAAAGCAGGCAGCACGCTAGTGGGGGTGGGAGAGACGGGGAGGGAGGCATTCTTGGCAGTGCTTACTTAGCAAATGAGAGGAGAAATGAAAGAGAGAAGGTAAATGAGGGAGATGGCACCACAGAAACCTGAGAGACACACACACACATATACACATTTTCACTTTTTTTTTCCTCCTCCATTTTTTTTTTTTTCCCTACATCTTTCACATCTTCCTTCATCTCATTTTCTCTCTGTTTCTTCCTTTCCTCCCTTTCATACATCCTTTACACACTCCCTCTTTTTCCTCCCCTTCTTTTGTGTTCTCCTCCAATCTTCCCTCCCTACTTAGTCTTTCTGTCTCATGTTTCTCACACCCTCTTTCCCTCCCCCAGTGTAATTTTCTTCCCTCCCTCTGCTTCTCACAGCTTATCTTCCCTCCCTTCCTCTTCTGTTCACCCTCTTTTTCCTTCCCTTCCTCCCGAGTCTTTCTCTCCTTCTCTTTTCTCTCTCCCTAACTTTCTCCCTCCCCTCTTTTCTTTTTCTTCCTTCTTTCTGCTTCTCACACTTCTCCATTCCTTCCTCTTCTTCTCATATTTTCCTTCTTTCCCTTCCACTTTCCAGTTCTTTCTCCCTTCTCCCTATTTCTCCCCTGTTTTCTTTTCTCCCATCACTTTTTTCCACTTTCCCTCCCTCTGTCTTCTTGCTCTCCCTTTGCTTCTTGCTTCTTCTCCCTCTCTTTCTTCTTCCTTTTCTCATACTCTTATTTTTTCCTTCCCTTCCTCCCTATTCTCTCTTTCTCCCTCTGTCTTCTTTTCCCCTCACTTTCAACCTCTATCCCACCCCCAATTTCCTTTTCTTCCATCCCTTTGTCTTTTTTCACACCCTTTGCATCTCACACTTTATCATCCCTCCCTCCCTCTTCTCGCTAGCCTCTCTGTTCCCTTTTGTTTTCTTCTCTCCCTCTCACATTCTCTCTCTCTCCCTCCCCTATATTCCATTTCTTCTCACAGCTGGTGGTGCTGGGGATGGGGGGAGAAGTGAGGGGATGGAGGGAGGACGGGGAGAGCCATGTGCGCCACCACATCTGCGTTCAGATGCATGTCTTTCAAACTTAGGGAGCGGTGGAGTGTTCAGACTAGCGAAACAATGGCCGTTCGGATTGTGGGAATGTTCCCCAATTTCTTTTGTTCAGTGTATATAGGAGTGTGTTGACCCAGATGATTGGCTGAAGAGTGTAATTGTAAATGTGTACAGAGGAAAGGGTGATGCCCTGGAAAGAGTTAATTATAGAGGCATAAAGCTTTTAGACCAGATAATGAAGGTAATGGGGAGAGTTCTAGAAGGTATGGTTAGAGAAAGAGTGAATATTGATGAGATGCAGTTTGGGTTTATGCCAGGCAAAGGACATCTTCAGAAGAACTATCATTTTGTTTTGTTTTTGAAGGCTCCAGCATGCTTGCATGCTTTGGCCTTGGTCACCTAATGGCGGCTCTCCATGCTGCTCGATCTTTGGCAGCCTTCCTGTTCAGTTCCTGAACCCTTAGGTCACACTTAATAACCTCGTCCCATGTCTTTCTCGATCTACCCCTCCCCCAATATTAACACTTCTCATGCTCTGCACCCAATTATCATCTCCCATCCTCTCCACATGTCCAAACCACCTCAGCCTACCTCTCTTTATCACAACACCAATACACTCCAGTCCCATTCTACCTCTCAGCTCTTCCATTGTAAACCCAGCCCCCCCAGGCCTTGCACACAGGGACGCACTGCACATCCACCCAGTCATTGTCATTTCTGTACGTTTAAGCCTGCGAATATCCTCTTCCTTTACTGCCCAGGTCTCACTACCTTACACCATCACACTCCTAACACATGCTTCATACAAAGACCCCTTAGCACTTAAGGAGAGTCCTCTCAATGTCAGGAGAGGCAACAGCTCCCTGAACTTCTTCCAACCACTTCTCACCCTAGCAACCGAGCTAACTCCAGCCCCACCTCCAGCACATAACATGTCTCCCAAATAACAAAACTTTTCCAGACACTCAAGAGACTCACCAGCAAGTTCAATCCTTTCATGCCTAACAATCTCCACCTGCTTTCCCCGACATGCCACACACAGAAAATCAGCATTATCTCGCAGTCTACCTCTAATACCACTACATCTCTTGTGCACCCATTTATCACAAACACTGCACAAGATGGAATTACATCCCACACCTTTGTGGCAAACTGCACATGGCCACTCTCCCTCTCCTCTGATTGTACCGCCACCAACCCTAGATATCATCACTTTTGTTTTATCTGCATTTACCCTTAAGCCCTTGTGCCCCATAAATCTTTCCTCTGCCTCCTTTTCATTCTCTGCAGTCAACACCAAATCATCAGCATACAACATCTCCCACAGGAATCCATCTCTGAAGTCACGGGAGAGGACTTCAGGTACCATAATAAACAACAAGGGACTCAAAACTGACCCCTGATGCACACCAGCATTCACGGAAAACTCATCGCTCAAAACTCCATTCACTCTTACCTGGGTGTGAGCACCCACTTATATGGCCATAACCACCCTAACCAGCCACTCTTCCAACCTTAGCTTTCTCATTGCCCACTTCACCACCTCTATAGGGACTTTGTCAAAGGCCTTTTCCAAATCAACAAAAACAAAATACAGTTCCCTTTTCTTTCCAATATATTTTTCCTGAAGCTGTCGAACATTGAATATGGCATCAGTGGACCCCCTGTCTGGCATAAACCCAAACTCCATCTCATCACTATTCACTCTTTCTCTAATCATACCTTCTAGAACTCTCTCCATTACTTTCATTATCTGATCTGAGAGCTTTATACCTCTGTAATTTCCCTTTTCCAGGGCATCACCCTTCCCTTTGTACACATTTACAATTACACTCTTCAGCCAATCATCTGGGACAATACACTCATATATATTCATATTTATCAGGTCAGTGGCTAACCTCACCCCAGTATCTCCTGAGGCCTTCAACATTTTGGCAGCCAACCCAGACACACCTGCCGCCTTCCCCACCCGCATCCTGCCTATTGCCTCATTCACAGTAGCAGCGTCAATCAAAGGCCAAGGGCCAAACACTGGATCTGCTGGCTCCAAACCTTCCCTATCCCAGTCAAACTCCTCATTCAGCAACTGGCTCTAATGCTTTCTCCATGCATGTTTAATATCTCCACTGTTCACCACTACCCTTCCTTCATCATTCTTCACGCACTGCTCACCTACAATATCCCAATTATCCCCCTTCACCTGATTTGCCATCCTAAAAATGTATTTTTCCTTTCCCCATGATTTAAATTATCAAGTAAAAGTCTCTGTGACTCAGACTTCGCCCTGTATACCTCTCTTCTAGCCCTATACTTGGCAGCCAAGTACTCCTCCCTGTTACCACCCTTCTTCCATTCCCGGAAAAGCCTTCTTTTCTCCTTAACTGCGGCTTCTACACCCTCATCCCACCACCAAGTTACTTTATGTCTTGGTGGGCCTCTTGTCCAACCGCATATTGCATCGATAACTCAAGATGTTGTTCGTAGGGGCTTTATACTGTTCATTAACGCCTCTATCTGCCGCTCCCTGTTCAGCCACCACTCTCCTCATCTCACTATAAAAGGCTGATACATGCAAGCATGTTTGAGCCTTCAAAAACGAAAATGTAGCAAGTTGTCAGTTATCGATGCACTGGATGTCAAGGTATGCCTGTAGTGAGATGGGACAGGGATGAGATGGCCTGTGAAGATGAGCATTGAAAGTTAACTGGTTTGCATATGGTACTGGTTTATGTCAAAGCTTTTCCAAACAAGTAGAAAAACAACTAAGTAAAGAAGGTAATCATGCACCTCTCTCATAAACCTGATGCCTCATCATGTGGGTTTTTTATTAAAAAAAAGCCATCATCATGCTGAAGGAGTTAGCCAGTTGCGATAATAGAAAAATACATTCTCTTGTTGCAAATAAACGTAATAAACAATGATGTACAAGGTGCTATCCAAAATTTTTCGAACTAATGCTAATAAAAACTGATAACTAACCATAGCTCCTGTCGGCAGCCATCACCCTAGAAGTAGTTCCCTTGCGCATTAATACACAAATCCCAGTGCTTCCTTCATTGCTAGGATGCTCCCTGGAAGTCCTTTTCAGTGAGAGTGTCAAGCACCGCTGGTTATTCCTTCCGGATGTCCTTAGTTGATCTTCGTTTTGGGGAACCGAAAGAAGTCACAGGGGGCCAAATCTGGCAAGTAAGGAGGATGGGGGATGATAGCCATGTTGTTCTTGGCCAAAAACTGCTGGGTGTTGAATGCACTGTGAGCCAGGGTGTCGTCATAGTGAAGCAGCCAGTTGTCTTGCAAAACGTCGGGCGTCACCATCACACATCACGCAGTCGCTGTAAAACATCACACTAGAGGTTTGAATTGACAGTTTGGCCAGCTGGGACTAATTTATTTCTGCTATGTCAAAGAAAATGATCAGCTTGCTCTTGACATTGCTTTTCACCTATCTGTCCATTTTGGGTCATGGTGAGGCTGTCCGACCAAGAGATTGCTCACCAAATGCATGTTGAATTATTGCCAGGGCCTCTGTTACAGTTTTCCCGAGATTCGCACAAAATTTATGCAAATTCGTTGTTCCATTTTTATATCCATCTTGAAAATCACCAGACTGTTAACACGTACACAACAGCAAACAAACGAATATCACTAATCCCACGTCCACCTAGCTTTACACCGTGTGGCACACTGACTCATGTACTGCCACTCATAGGCACATTGGGCTACTACAACCCATTTAGGAGTTGCGATCCTAGTCTGGATAATTTTAGATAGCACCTCGTAGTTTTGGTCATTCTGTTGTGCTGGTAAGTTGAAGTATAGTAACTTTCAGTCATTTTACAGCAATATAAATAGTAATACCAGCTTCCATAGGGTCTCTGAGAAAAAGTATGTATTGGAGCTGAAGAAAGTGGGAGAAAAGTAGGTGAAAAGTGTGCACATCAAAGGCTGTCTCCATAGATGCAAGATTTGAATACTTATATATGTTCTGTAATGCTAACCTGTACAAGTTATATCACATCCCTTTTCAGCCGCCCCACGTGTAACAGAGGCTGGTGAGGGGCGTCACCTAGTAGAGTGGTGTAGCGTCCGATGTCCAGGTGATGACACAATTGTTTACCGACTTCAGCTGCTTCATGCTGGCAAAGACCAAGACTACTCTGTGGTATGTCAGTTTAAGATATTGCTTGGCTGTTTGAAAATCAGGATCCTGATTTGATTTAATTGAGTTGGTAGAATGATGGATGTAATTGCTGCAAGTTCACTCACCTTGGTGTGTGGGGAAATTCAGTGCTGTTTCTGTCTATCATCAACTTGTTAGTGCAGATGATAGAACCTGCACCAGATAGGATTAAGCCCTTCGACTGCAGGACATCCTTTGTATCATATTTTAGTTAATAATAGGCATAAAACCATAAGACAGATCTCTAAGGTGATGGGTTAATGGGAGGAAGGGGGTGCTTCCCTCAGGTGACAAAATTTTCCTGATAGTATAGGCTTTGTAGCCCAAGTACAGCACCAAAGTTAAGGGCGATAATTTCACACCCATTCACTTTCAGAGATCCCTGCTAAACTGAAATGTCATCTGCAAAAGGCTAGTATAAGATAAAAAGTATTTCATCTTAATGAAGGGCTTAAGTTTGGGGGTGTTGTTTAAGTTATACTGTATTTTGTAAAAAAAAAAAAAAAAAGTTGAAATGAATTACTGTGCTGTTTTGGTTTTAAGAATTACATTAATGGCTGTTAGATGCAGACTTTTGAGGGAGGCAGAAGAATATGGTGAAGATGAGAAATTTTTTGTAGTATGTGTTTTTTTAAATAGTGTAGTAGTATTTTACGTACTGTGTGGGACTGAAAACAATGGTGAATGGTTAATAAGGGCCAGGATATTATTTAGTGACATAAGTGGGATAGATAAGTTCATAGTTTTGCAGCACACTTTGAATCCTCATGCTGGCAGCTGGTGCCACTTGATTCAGGTGCCCATCTACTTGGGG
>JAGKTI010026060.1:0-13733 GCA_018397915.1 Birgus latro | reverse complement strand
AAAAAAAAAATCGAAGTTTTTAAAATGTATCTGTGATCCTTACAATGTTTCAAGATATTTGTTCTTAAAACCCTAACGTTCCAGCTCTCTTTACGTGTTAGTCGACTTCTTGTTATCCTTCATAAACGTGAAATTTTCAACCTCACAAGTGTCTTCTTAGTTCCAAATATAATATAATGTGTTTTACAATCAATTTTGAGAATACTTGAGGAAGTTGCATATTCAGTGTTTTCGTCGAGAAATACGATTATTCAGCCATCATTAGATTAAAGAGAGAATGGACCAACCTCCAAAACGGATGGTATCAGCCGGAACTATTTCTCAATTTGCACTACTTCTTGTCGTTGAAATCACGGCTAAGGGAAAAAAAACAAAAAAATCGACAATTCAGAAGTTAATAATTCAGAATTCCGTCTCAAGAGGAATCACAGTATTCAAGGATTTTACGTACGGAAATGTGGTTTTGGGGGTAACTCAAACCTTGATATTGGGAAAATGTTTTTTTCTTTTTTTTTCCGCCACGAGGCTCGACTTAATTTTAAACTTCAGCTGGAGAAAATAAAATCGAAGTTTTTAAATTGTTTCGGTGATCCTCACAATATTTCAAGCTATTTGCTCTTAAAGACCTAATGTGCCCGCTCTCTTTGTGTCAGACGACTTCTTGTTATCCTTCATAAATGTGACATTTTCACCCTCACAAGTGTCTTCTTAGTTCTGAATATAATATAATATGTTTTACAATCAACTTTGAGAACACTTGAGGAAGTTGCATATTCAGCGTTTTTGCCTCGAAATACGCCTATTCAGCCATCATTATATTAAAGAGAGGATGGACTTGCCTCGATAAAGGATGCTATCAGCCGGGACTATTTCACAATTTGCACTACTTCCTGTCCTTGAAGTCACGGCTAAGGGAGGGGGGGAATAGAGAAATCAGAAGTTAATAATCCAGAATTCTGTCTCAAGAGGAATCACAGTATTGAAAGATTTTAGCTAAGGAAATTTGGTTTTGGGGGTAACAGAAACCATGATATTGTGAAAATGTTCGTTTTTTTTTTTTTTACCGCAACGAGGCTCGACTTTGTTTTAAACTTCAGCTGGAGGGGAAAAAATCGAAGTTTTTAAATTGTTTCGGTGATTATCACAATGTTTCAATCTATTTGTTCCTAAAATCCTAAGGTGTCAGCTCTCTTTACGTGTCTGTCGACTTCTTGTTATCCATCACAAATGTGACATTTTCACCATCACAAATGTCTTCTTAGTTCTGAATATAGCATAATGTGTTTCACAATCAACTTTAAGAAGACTTGAGAATGTAGCATATTCAGCATTTTCGCCGAGAAATACGCTTATTCAGACATCATTAGATTAAATGAAAATGGACCTACCTCTAAAACGGATTCTATCAGCCGGAACTATTTCACAATTTGCACTACTTCTTGTCCTTGAAGTCACGGCTAAGGGATAAAAAAAAAATCGACAAATCAGAAGTTAATAATCCACAATCCCGTCTCAAGAGGAATCACAGTATTGAATGATTTTCCTAAGGAAATATGGTTTTGGAGGTAACAGAAACCTTTATAATGTTAAAATGTAATTTTCTTAAAACACCACGAGGCTCGACGTAATTTTAAACTTAAGCTGGAGAAAAAAAAATCGAAGTTTTTAAATTGTTTCGGTGATCCTCTCAGTGTTTCCAGCTATTTGTTTTTAAAAATCTAAGGTGCCAGGACTCTTTAAGTGTCAGTCGACTCCTTGTTATCCTTCATAAATGTGTCATTTTCACCCTCACATGTGTCTTCTTGTTTCTGAATATAATATGTTTTACAATCAAATTTGAGATCACTTGAGGAAGTTGCATAATAAGCGTTTTCGCCGAGAAATACGGTTATTCAGCCATCATTAGATTAAAAGAGAATGAACGTATCTCCAAAACGGATGCTATCAGCCAGAACTTTTTCTCAATTTGCACTACTTCTTGTCGTTGAAATCACGGCTAAGGGAAAAAAAAAAAAAAAATCGACAGTTCAGAAGTTAATAATCCAAAATTCCGTCTCAAGAGGAAGCACAGTATCAAGGATTTTACGTAAGGAAATGTGGTTTTTGGCGTAACATAAACCTTGATATTGTGAAAATGTTCGTTTTTATTTATTTATTTATTTATTTATTTATTTTTTTATCGCCACGAGGCTCGACGTAATTTTAAACTGCTTCTTCTGGAGGGGAAAAAATCGAAGTTTTTAAATTGTTCCCGTGATACAATGTCTCAAGGTATTTGTTTTTAAAAACCTAATGTGTCAGCACTCTTTACGTGTCAGTCGACTTCTTGTTATCCTTCATAAAATGTGACATCTTCACCCTCACAAGTGATTTCTTAGTTCTGAATATAATATCATGTGTCTTACAATCAACTTTGAGAACACTTGAGAAAGTTGCATATTATGTGTTTTTGCCGAGAAATACGCATATTCATCCATCATTAGATTAAAAGAGAATGGGTGTACCTCCAAACGGATGCTATCAGCCGGAACTGTTTAAGAATTTGCACTACTTCTTGTCCTTGAAGTCGCGGCTAAAGGGGGGGGGGGAATCGACAAATCAGAAGTTAATCCAGAATTCCGTCTCAAGAGGAATCACAGTATTGAAAGATTTTACCTAGGAAATGTGGTTTTGGGGGTAACAGAAACCATGATATTGTGAAAATTTTCTTTTCTTTTTTTTTTTACCGCCACGAGGGTCGATGTAATTTTAAACTTCAACTGGAAAAAAAAATCAATGTTTTTATATTGTTTCGGTGATCATCACTATGTTTCAAGCTATTTGTTCTTAAAAACCTAAGGTGCCAGCTCTCTTTAGGTGTCAGTGGACTTCTTGTTATCCTATATAAATGTGACATTTTCACTCTCACAAGTGTCTTCTTAGATCTGAATATAATAAAATGTTTTTTATAATCAACTTTGAGAACACTTGAGGAATTTGCATGTTCATGGTTTTTGGCGAGAAACACGCTTATTCAGCCACCATTAGATCCAAAGAGAATAAACCTGCCTAAAAAAAGCATACTATTAGCCGGAACTATTTCACAATTTGCACTACTTCTTGTCCTTGAAGTCGAGGCTAAAGGTTAAAAAAAAAAATCGACAAATCAGAAGTTAATAATCCAGAATTCCGTCTCAAGAGGATTCACAGTTTTGAAAGATTTTACCAAGGAAATGTGGTTTGTGGGGTAACAGAAGCCTTGATATTGTGAAAATGTTCGTTTATTTTTTTTATTTATGTATTTATTTATTTTTCTTTTGTACCGCCACGTGGCTCGACGTAATATTAAACTTCTTCTTGTGGAGAGAAAAATATCAAAGTGTTTAAAATGTATCGGTGATCCTCACAATGTTTCAAGATATTTGTTCTTAAAACCCCAAGGTTCCAGCTCTCTTTACGTGTTAGTCGACTCCTTGTTATCCTTCATAAACGTGACATTTTCACCCTCAGAATTGTCTTCTTAGTTCCAAATATAATATAATGTGTTTTACAATCAGCGTGTTCGTCGAGAAATACGCTTATTCAGCCATCGTTAGATTAAAGAGAGAATGGACCTTCCTCCATAACGGATGCTATCAGCCTGAACTATTTCACAATTTGCACTGCTTCTTGTCGTTGAAATCACGGCCAAGGGAAAAAAAACAAAAAAATCGACAATTCACAGGTTAATAATTCAGAATTCCGTCTCAAGAGGAAACACAGTATTCAAGGATTTTACGTAAGGAAATGTGGTTTTGGGGGTAACACAAACCTTGATATTGTGAAGATTTTTTTTTTTTTTTTACCGCCACGAGGCTCGACGTAATTTTAAATTTCAGCTGGAGAAAAAAAAATCGAAGTATTTAAATTGTTTCGGTGATTATTACAATATTTCAAGCAATTTTTTCTTAAGGACCTAATGTGCCCGCTCTCTTTGTGTTAGTCGACTTCTTGTTATCCTTCATAAATGTGACATTTTCACCCTCACAAGTGTCTTCTTAGTTCTGAATATAATATAATGTGTTTTCCAATCAACTTTGAGAACACTTGAGGAAGTTACAAATTCAGCGTTTTCGCCTAGAAATTCGCTTATTCAGCCATCATTATATTAAAGAGAGAATGGACTTACCTCGATAAAGGATGCTATCAGCCGGAACAATTTCACAATTTGCACTACTTCTTGTCCTTGAAGTCACGGCTAGGGGGGGAAAAAATCGAGAAATCAGAAGCTAATAATCCAGAATTCTGTCTCAACAGGAATCACAGTATTGAAAGATTTTAGGTAAAGAAATTTGGATTGGGGGTAACAGAAACCTTGATATTGTGAAAATGTTTTTTTTTTTTCCGCCACAAGGCTCGACGTAGTTTTAAACTTCAGCTGGAGGAAAAAATTCGAAGTTTTTAAATTGTTTCGGTGATCATCACAATGTTTCAATCTTTTTGTTCTTAAAAACCTAAGGTGTCAGCTTTCTTTACGTGTCTGTCGACTTCTTGTTATCCTTCACAAATGTGACCTTTTCACCATCACAAATGTCTTTTTAGTTCTGTATATAGTATAATATGTTTACAATCAACTTTAAGAACACTTGAGAAAGTAGCATATTCAGCGTTTTCCCCGAGAAATACGCTTATTCAGACATTATTAGATTAAATGTAAATGGACCTACCTCTAAAACGGATTCTATCAGCCGGAACTATTTCACAATTTGCACTACTTCTTGTCCTTGAACTCACGGCTAAGGGGGGACAAAAACCGACAAATCAGAAGTTAATTGTCCGAATCCCGTCTCAAGAGGAATCACAGTATTGAAAGATTTTACCTAAGGAAATATGGTTTTGGGTGTAACAGAAACCTTTATAATGTGAAAATGTATATATATATTTTTTTTTAAACGCCACGAGGCTCGACGTAATTTTAAACTTAAGCTGGAGAAAAACAAATCGAAGTTTTTAAATTGTTTCGGTGATCCCCTCAGTGTTTCAAGCTATTTGTTTTTAAAAATCTAATGTGCCAGCTCTCTTTAAGTGTCAGTCGACTCCTTGTTATCCTTCATGAATGTGACCTTTTCACCCTCACAAGTGTCTTCTTATTTCTGAATATAATATGTTTTACAATCAAATTTGAGATCACTTGAAGAAGTTGCATATTCAGCGTTTTCGCCGAGAAATACGGTTATTCAGCCATCATTAGATTAAAAGAGAATGAACCTAACTCCAAAACGGATGCTCTCAGCCAGAACTATTTCTCAATTTGCACTACTTCTTGTCGTTGAAATCACGGCTACGGGGAAAAAAACAAAAAAATCGATAATTCAGAAGTTAATAATCCAGATTTCCGTCTCAAGAGGAATCACAGTATTCAAGGATTTTACGTAAGGAAATGTGGTTTTTGGCAACACAAACCTTGATATTGTGAAAATGTTCGTTTTTTTTAGTTTTATTTATTTATTTATTTATTTATTTTTTTTGCCGCCACGAGGCTCGACGTAATTTTAAACTGCTTCTTCTGGAGAAAAAAAAAATCGAAGTTTTTAAATTGTTTCGGTGATACTCTCAATGTCTCAAGGCTTTTGTTCTTAAAAACCTAATATGTCAGCACTCATTACGTGTTAGTCGACTTTTTGTTATCGTTCATAAAATGTGACATCTTCACCCTCACAAGTGTCTTCTTAGTTCTGAATATAATATCAAGTGTTCTACAATCAACTTTGAGAACACTTGGGGAAGTTGCATATTCAGTGTTTTCGCCGAGAAATACACTTATTCAGCCATCATAAGATTAAAAGAGAATGGATCTACCTCCAAAACGGAGGCTATCAGCCTGAACTATTTAACAATTTGCACTACTTCTTGTTCTTGAAGTCGCGGCTAAAGGGGGGAAAAAATCGACAAATCAGAAGTTAATAATCCAGAATTCCGTGTCAAGAGAAATCACAGTATTAAAAGATTTTACCTAAGGAAATGTGGTTTTGGGGGTAACAAAAGAATTGGTATTGTGAAAATGTTCGTTTATTTTTTTTTATTTATGTATTTTTTTTTTTTTACCGCCACGTGGCTCGATGTAATATTAAACTGCTTCTTGTGGAGAACAAAAAAATCGAAGTTTTTAAAATGTATCGGTTATCCTCACAATGTTTCAAGATATTTGTTCTTAAAACCCTAAGGTTCCAGCTGTCTTTACGTGTTAGTCGACTTCTTGTTATCCTTCATAAACGTGACATTTTCACCCTCACAAGTGTCGTCTTAGTTCCGAATATAATATAATGTGTTTTACAATCAATTTTGAGAACACTTGAGGAAGTTGCATATTCACCGTTTTCTTCGAGAAATACGCTTTTTCAGCCATCATTAGATTAAAGAGAGAATGGACCTACCTCCAAAACGGATGCTATCTGCCTGAACTATTTCACAATTTGCACTACTTCTTCTCGTTGAAATCACGGCTAAGGGGGGAAAAAAACAAAAAAAAATCGACAATTCATAAGTTATTAATTCAGAATTCCGTCTCAAGAGGAATCACAGTTTTCAAGGATTTTACGTAAGGAAATGTGGTTTTTGGGGTAACACAAACCTTGATATTGTGAAAATGTTTTTTTTTTTTTTTTTTACCGCCACGAGGCTCGACGTAATTTTAAACTTCAGCTGGACAAAAACAAATCGAAGTTTATAAATTGTTTCGGTGATCCTCACAATATTTCAAGCTATTTTTTCTTAAAGACCTAATGTGCCCGCTGTCTTTGTGTCAGTCGACTTTTTGTTATCCTTCGTAAATGTGACATTTTCACCCTCACAAGTGTCTTCTTAGTTCTGAATATAATATAATGTGTTTTACAATCAACTTTAAGAACACTTGAGGAAGTTACATATTAAGCGTTTTCGCCTAGAAATACGCTTATTCAGGCATCATAATATTAAAGAGAGAATGGACTTACCTCGATAAAGGATGCTATCAGCCGGAAGTATTTCACAATTTGCACTACTTCTTGTTCTTGAAGTCACGGCTAAGGG
Organism: Birgus latro; assembly: GCA_018397915.1. NCBI lineage: Eukaryota > Metazoa > Arthropoda > Malacostraca > Decapoda > Coenobitidae > Birgus > Birgus latro. Next base: position 6,707 of record JAGKTI010026060.1, on the reverse strand, counting down.
GGGGGGGGGGAATCGAGAAATCAGAAGTAAATAATCCAGAATTCTGTCTCAACAAGAATCACAGTATTGAAACATTTTACGTAAAGAAATTTGGTTTCGCGGGTAACAGAAACCTTGATATTGTGATTTTTTTTCCCGCCACAAGGCTCGACGTAGTTTTAAACTTCAGCTGGAGGGAAAAAAATCGAAGTTTTTAAATTGTTTCGGTGATCATCACAATGTTTCAATCTTTTTGTTCTTTAAAACCTAATGTGTCAGCTCCCTTTAAGTGTCTGTCGACTTCTTGTTATCCTTCACAAATGTGACATTTTCACCATCACAAATGTCTTTTTAGTTCTGTATATAGTATAATGTGTTTACAATCAACTTTAAGAACACTTGAGAAAGTAGCATATTCAGCGTTTTCCCCGAGAAATACGCTTATTCAGACATTATTAGATTAAATGTAAATGGACTTTCCTCTAAAACGGATTCTATCAGCCGGAACTATTTCACAATTTGCACTACTTCTTGTCCTTGAACTCACGGCTAAGGGGGGAAAAAAATCGACAAATCAGAAGTTAATTATCCAGAATCCCGTCTCAAGAGGAATCACAGTATTGAAAGAATTTACCTAAGGAAATATGGTTTTGGGTGTAACAGAAACCTTTATAATGTGAAAATGTATATATATATTTTTTTAAATGCCACGAGGCTCGACGTAATTTTAAATTTAAGCTGGAGGAAAAAAATCGAAGTTTTTAAATTGTTTCCGTGATCCCCTCAGTCTTTCAAGCTATTTGTTTTTAAAAATCTAATGTGCCAGCTCTCTTTTAAGTGTTAGTCGACTCGTTGTTATCCTTTATGAATGTGACATTTTCACCCTCACAAGTGTCTCCTTATTTCTGAATATAATATGTTTTATAATCAAATTTGAGCTCTCTTGAGGGAGTTGCAAATTCAGTGTTTTCGCCGAGAAATACTGTTATTCAGCCATCATTAGATTAAAAGAGAATGAACCTAACTTCAAAAAGGATGATATCAGCCGGAACTATTTCTCAATTTGCACTACTGCTTGTCGTTGAAATCACGGCTACGGGGAAAAAAACAAAAAAATCGATAATTCAGAAGTTAATAATCCAGATTTCCGTCTCAAGAGGAATCACAGTATTCAAGGATTTTACGTAAGGAAATGTGGTTTTTGGCGTAACACAAACCTTGATATTGTGAAAATGTTCTTTTTTTATATTTATTTATTTATTTGTTTATTTATTTATTTTTTTCCGCCACGAGGCTCGACTTAATTTTAAACTGCTTCTTCTGGAGGGAAAAAAAATCGAAGTTTTTAAATTGATTCGGTGATACTCTGAATGTCTCAAGGCTTTTGTTCTTAAAAACCTAATGTGTCAGCACTCTTTACGTGTCAGTCGACTTCTTGTTATCCTTCATAAAATGTGACATCATCACCCTCACAAGTGTCTTCTTAGTTCTGAATATAATATCATGTGTTTTACTATCAACTTTGAGAACACTTGGGGAAGTTGCATATTCAGTGTTTTCGCCGAGAAATACACTTATTCAGCCATCATAAGATTAAAAGAGAATGGATCTACCTCCAAAACGGATGCTATCAATCAGAACTATTTAACAATATGCACTACTTCTTGTCCTTGAAGTCGCGGCTAAAGGGGAAAAAAAATCGACAAATCAGAAGTTAATAATCCAGAATTCCGTGTCAAGAGAAATCACAGTATTGAAAGATTTTACCTAAGGAAATGTGGTTTTCGGGCTAACAAAAGAATTGATATTGTGAATATGTTCGTTTATTTTTATTTATTTATGCATTTATTTATTTTTATTTTTTTTACCGACACGTGGCTCGATGTAATATTAAACTGCTTCTTGTGGAGAAAAAAAAATTGAAGTTTTTAAAATGTATCGGTGATCCTCACAATGTTTCAAGATATTTGTTCTTAAAACCTTAAGGTTCCAGCTCTCTTTACGTGTTAGTCGACTTCTTGTTATCCTTCATAAACGTGACATTTTCACCCTCACAAGTGTCGTCTTAGTTCCGAATATAATATAATGTGTTTTACAATCAATTTTGAGAACACTTGAGGAAGTTGCATATTCACCGTTTTCTTCGAGAAACGCGCTTATTCAGCCATCATTTGATTAAAGAGAGAATGGACCTACCTCCAAAACAGATGGTATCAGCCGGAACTATTTCTCAATTCGCACTACTTCTTGTCGTTGAAATCACGGCTAAGGGAAAAAAAAAAAATCGACAATTCAGAAGTTAATAATTCAGAATTCCGTCTCAATAGGAATCACAGAATTCAAGGATTTTACGTAAGGAAATGAGGTTTTGGGAGTAACACAAACCTTGATATTGTGAAAATGTTTTTTTTTTTTTTCGCCACGAGGCTCGACGTAATTTTAAACTGCTTCTTCTGAAAAAAAAAATCGAAGTTTTTAAATTGTTTCGGTGATACTCATGTCTCAAGCATTTTGTTCTTAAAAACCTAATGTGTCAGCACTCTTTACGTGTCAGTCGACTTCTTGTTATCCTTCATAAAATGTGACATCTTCACCCTCAGATGTGTCTTCTTATTTCTGAATATAATATCATGTGTTTTGCAATCAACTTTGAGAACACTTGAGGAATTTGCATATTCAGCGTTTTCGCTGAGAAATACCCTTACTCAGCCATCATTAGATTAAAGAGGGAATGGACCTACCTCCAAAATGAATGCTATCAGCCGGAACTATTTCACCATTTGTACTACTTCTTGTCCTTGAAGTCACGGCTAAGGGGGGGAAAAAATCGACAAATCAGAAGTTAATAATCCAGAATTCCGTCTCAAGAGGAATCATAGTACTGAAAGATTTTACCTAGGAATTGTGGTTTTTGGGATAACAGAAACCATGATATTGTGAACATTTTCGTTTTTTTTTTTTCAACCGCCACGAGGCTCGACGTAATTTTAAACTTCAACTGGAGAAAGAAAAAAAATCGAAGTTTTTAAATTGTTACGGTGATCATCACTATATTTAAAGCTATTTGTTTTTAAAAACCTAAGGTGCCAGCTCTCTTTAGGTGTCAGTCGACTTCTTGTTATCCTATATAAATGTGACATTTTCAGTCTCACAAGTGTCTTCTTAGTTCTGAATATAATATAATGTTTTTTACAATCAACTTTGAGAACACTTGAGGACGTTGCATATTCAGGAATTTTGGCGAGAAATACGCTTATTCAGCCACCATTAGATCCATAGAGAATAAACCTGCCTAAAAAAAGGATACTATCAGCCGGAACTATTTCATAATTTACACTACATCTTGTCCTTGAAGGCGCGGCTAAAGGGGAGAAAAAAAATCGACAAATCAGAAGTTAATAATCCAGAATTCCGTCTCAAGAGGAATCAGAGTATTGAAAGATTTTACCTAAGGAAATGTGGTTTTGGGGGTAACAGAAGCCTTGATATTGTGAAAATGTTCGTTTATTTTTTTTTTATTTATGAATGTATTTATTTTTTTTTTTTTACCGGCACGTGGCTCGATGTAATATTAAACTGCTTCTTGTGGAGAAAAAAAAAATCGAAGTTTTTAAAATGTATCTGTGATCCTTACAATGTTTCAAGATATTTGTTCTTAAAACCCTAACGTTCCAGCTCTCTTTACGTGTTAGTCGACTTCTTGTTATCCTTCATAAACGTGAAATTTTCAACCTCACAAGTGTCTTCTTAGTTCCAAATATAATATAATGTGTTTTACAATCAATTTTGAGAATACTTGAGGAAGTTGCATATTCAGTGTTTTCGTCGAGAAATACGATTATTCAGCCATCATTAGATTAAAGAGAGAATGGACCAACCTCCAAAACGGATGGTATCAGCCGGAACTATTTCTCAATTTGCACTACTTCTTGTCGTTGAAATCACGGCTAAGGGAAAAAAAACAAAAAAATCGACAATTCAGAAGTTAATAATTCAGAATTCCGTCTCAAGAGGAATCACAGTATTCAAGGATTTTACGTACGGAAATGTGGTTTTGGGGGTAACTCAAACCTTGATATTGGGAAAATGTTTTTTTCTTTTTTTTTCCGCCACGAGGCTCGACTTAATTTTAAACTTCAGCTGGAGAAAATAAAATCGAAGTTTTTAAATTGTTTCGGTGATCCTCACAATATTTCAAGCTATTTGCTCTTAAAGACCTAATGTGCCCGCTCTCTTTGTGTCAGACGACTTCTTGTTATCCTTCATAAATGTGACATTTTCACCCTCACAAGTGTCTTCTTAGTTCTGAATATAATATAATATGTTTTACAATCAACTTTGAGAACACTTGAGGAAGTTGCATATTCAGCGTTTTTGCCTCGAAATACGCCTATTCAGCCATCATTATATTAAAGAGAGGATGGACTTGCCTCGATAAAGGATGCTATCAGCCGGGACTATTTCACAATTTGCACTACTTCCTGTCCTTGAAGTCACGGCTAAGGGAGGGGGGGAATAGAGAAATCAGAAGTTAATAATCCAGAATTCTGTCTCAAGAGGAATCACAGTATTGAAAGATTTTAGCTAAGGAAATTTGGTTTTGGGGGTAACAGAAACCATGATATTGTGAAAATGTTCGTTTTTTTTTTTTTTACCGCAACGAGGCTCGACTTTGTTTTAAACTTCAGCTGGAGGGGAAAAAATCGAAGTTTTTAAATTGTTTCGGTGATTATCACAATGTTTCAATCTATTTGTTCCTAAAATCCTAAGGTGTCAGCTCTCTTTACGTGTCTGTCGACTTCTTGTTATCCATCACAAATGTGACATTTTCACCATCACAAATGTCTTCTTAGTTCTGAATATAGCATAATGTGTTTCACAATCAACTTTAAGAAGACTTGAGAATGTAGCATATTCAGCATTTTCGCCGAGAAATACGCTTATTCAGACATCATTAGATTAAATGAAAATGGACCTACCTCTAAAACGGATTCTATCAGCCGGAACTATTTCACAATTTGCACTACTTCTTGTCCTTGAAGTCACGGCTAAGGGATAAAAAAAAAATCGACAAATCAGAAGTTAATAATCCACAATCCCGTCTCAAGAGGAATCACAGTATTGAATGATTTTCCTAAGGAAATATGGTTTTGGAGGTAACAGAAACCTTTATAATGTTAAAATGTAATTTTCTTAAAACACCACGAGGCTCGACGTAATTTTAAACTTAAGCTGGAGAAAAAAAAATCGAAGTTTTTAAATTGTTTCGGTGATCCTCTCAGTGTTTCCAGCTATTTGTTTTTAAAAATCTAAGGTGCCAGGACTCTTTAAGTGTCAGTCGACTCCTTGTTATCCTTCATAAATGTGTCATTTTCACCCTCACATGTGTCTTCTTGTTTCTGAATATAATATGTTTTACAATCAAATTTGAGATCACTTGAGGAAGTTGCATAATAAGCGTTTTCGCCGAGAAATACGGTTATTCAGCCATCATTAGATTAAAAGAGAATGAACGTATCTCCAAAACGGATGCTATCAGCCAGAACTTTTTCTCAATTTGCACTACTTCTTGTCGTTGAAATCACGGCTAAGGGAAAAAAAAAAAAAAAATCGACAGTTCAGAAGTTAATAATCCAAAATTCCGTCTCAAGAGGAAGCACAGTATCAAGGATTTTACGTAAGGAAATGTGGTTTTTGGCGTAACATAAACCTTGATATTGTGAAAATGTTCGTTTTTATTTATTTATTTATTTATTTATTTATTTTTTTATCGCCACGAGGCTCGACGTAATTTTAAACTGCTTCTTCTGGAGGGGAAAAAATCGAAGTTTTTAAATTGTTCCCGTGATACAATGTCTCAAGGTATTTGTTTTTAAAAACCTAATGTGTCAGCACTCTTTACGTGTCAGTCGACTTCTTGTTATCCTTCATAAAATGTGACATCTTCACCCTCACAAGTGATTTCTTAGTTCTGAATATAATATCATGTGTCTTACAATCAACTTTGAGAACACTTGAGAAAGTTGCATATTATGTGTTTTTGCCGAGAAATACGCATATTCATCCATCATTAGATTAAAAGAGAATGGGTGTACCTCCAAACGGATGCTATCAGCCGGAACTGTTTAAGAATTTGCACTACTTCTTGTCCTTGAAGTCGCGGCTAAAGGGGGGGGGGGAATCGACAAATCAGAAGTTAATCCAGAATTCCGTCTCAAGAGGAATCACAGTATTGAAAGATTTTACCTAGGAAATGTGGTTTTGGGGGTAACAGAAACCATGATATTGTGAAAATTTTCTTTTCTTTTTTTTTTTACCGCCACGAGGGTCGATGTAATTTTAAACTTCAACTGGAAAAAAAAATCAATGTTTTTATATTGTTTCGGTGATCATCACTATGTTTCAAGCTATTTGTTCTTAAAAACCTAAGGTGCCAGCTCTCTTTAGGTGTCAGTGGACTTCTTGTTATCCTATATAAATGTGACATTTTCACTCTCACAAGTGTCTTCTTAGATCTGAATATAATAAAATGTTTTTTATAATCAACTTTGAGAACACTTGAGGAATTTGCATGTTCATGGTTTTTGGCGAGAAACACGCTTATTCAGCCACCATTAGATCCAAAGAGAATAAACCTGCCTAAAAAAAGCATACTATTAGCCGGAACTATTTCACAATTTGCACTACTTCTTGTCCTTGAAGTCGAGGCTAAAGGTTAAAAAAAAAAA
>JAGKTI010026058.1:0-13733 GCA_018397915.1 Birgus latro | reverse complement strand
CGGTACATTTTAAAGCATATTTTGTCGATACTCGGTACCGGCACATTTCATTTATCTATATTCACACATCATGTGATTTGAAAAAAAAAAAGTTTTGAGGACCGCATATGGTCAGTATGGTAGTATCATTTTGAATTTGGCGCGTATTGTCTCTGTGCCGCAATGCTTCCACTTTAAGGTGGAGAACAAGATGGTGTCACTGCTGGAGAGAAAGCTAGAGGACGCGGAGAGCAGCACCACTGATGATGATGGCAAGCAGGATGTCAAGGAAGAGTTTTTCGAACCCCTCTATGTAAAAGAGAGGAAGAAGAGGGAGACTGGAATAAAGCAAGTGAAAGAATGAGAAACCCCAGAAACATAAAATCAACAAGGACTGCTGTCCTTGCAAGGTTTTCAGAGACTTATTTGTAACTTATAACACGCAAGTATCATCCAGTGCTGCTGTGGAACATCTGTTTTCATTGGGGAAGGACATGCTCAAACAACTGAGCTCTGTAGTATGGAGAGGCTATCTCCGCAAAGAGTGTGTGATTTTGGCCGCCATATTGGAACACCAGGACTTATATTCAAATTCAAAAACTTTACTTCCACTAGGCAGTGGTTATTAATAAAGATGCACTCGCCGCATATAATACAAAAACATATATAGATTATGAATTTTTTCTGCATAGTTCAACGAATTATATGGGGTACATTTAGCCAATGAGTATATATCAACGCCATAGGTTGCTGCAGTGCAGAACTTACCCTTTACGGCACTAAGACAGAGAAAGGTAATGGCAGAAAAGGAAAAGATAGCGTGGTATTGACACTGAAATGAGAGTGATGCGGAAGCTGTTTTACGTGGAAGTAATGGTATTGAAATGATGCAGGAAGTCAGACTATCCATGTCATGAAACCGAATGTCCGATGGATAAAGGCTGGAAGAAATATTTAAATATATACAAGAGTGTGAACAGAAAAGAAGAAGACATGGAGAGAAAGACTGGAGATAAATGGGCCCTTTTTAGAGGCCTCATTCATGCAGGGGTACTGGGGAAGAATATTCCCTCCCCACCCCAGGGGGCAGTAAAGTTACTGACTTAGCAACAATTCCTTACTTGTGAAATGTAATGCCATATCTTTTCGATGAATTCCCGTGCCCATTTTTGTATCCGTATCCTGCACAGTGGACCATGGCACTATATTTTCTGGAATCATCAGCTGCTTTCAAAAACCCACAGAGCGGTTCAGTACAAAAAAGCGGGCCTCAGGCATGGTGTAACATGGCTGCCACTCACCAGCACTGCCTTGGCGGCGGCGACTACATAAATTACGTGATGCTATGAGTGAGAAAGCCTCTCCATACTATAGAGCTCAGTCGCTCAAACCAAGACGGGCGGGACTTAGTGACTATCATTTTGAAGTGCTCATTTTCCTCATGGGCAACACTGGAAAAGAAAACTGAAGTGCACTGTGTAATTATTAATCAGATTATCGTGCATGTAATGACACGATGTAGTCATAAAACAGTGTTTATTTTGATATACACTAAACTAGGTGTATAAGAATGTGAATTATAGTGGCTGCTTAAATTTAAGCAATCTATTAAGGACTGAACAGTGCAAAACATTATGCTTTAGTCACCCCATAGTTAACCCGAGGTGTCCCGTCGATGTATGGGTACGTCACAACGTTTTGTCACAGCTAGACCCATTGACGTACCCATACATAATGCAATTGCAAGGTCTGTCAATTGCACAATTTCCAAGTTTCACGGGTGATTTTTAGTAGGCATATGTGGGAGACCTTCCTCTATCCCCCCACACTTGGCAATTCACATGTTAGCAGTGACCTGACCACCTGACCATTAAAGACATGTCGTGCCACAGTCTCTCCAATGACGAAATTCACAGTGAAAGTGATTCCTGAGGTGGAGGATAAAGAAATAAAGAAGCTAGAGCAAGAAACAAACAGAAGTGATGAGGTGGTAATGTCGTAAAGAAAGGTGCCATATGTGGATGTGTTTGGTGACTGAACAATGCTTCTATTGCCTATATAATTGTGTGAAAACCAATATAGTCTTGCACTACACATAAATTCGTACCAAATAAATAAATAAATAGGTACGTAATTCAAAGTGGCTTGAATTAGTTTACCCTCCCATAGTTTGTTTTCATCGAGGCCAGATACCCTGAGAAAGAATGAAAGATAAGGCTGACTCATCACTTGTAGCACCATTTATAGGCTCAGGAGGGCGATTTCTCTATGAATTCTCGATGTTTGTCACCAAAAGCGAAGGTTTGAGCCCCCCCCCAAAAAAAAAATCCGAAATTGCTCGGGACTGGGGGGCATCGGAGGTAGGAAATCGGTCGGGACATGTAACTGTGACAATTGTCTGACAGCATCTTTCATCTCTCCTCACGTCCGTCTCTGCTGACAAGACTGGTCTCTTGAGTCCTCAGTGGTAAAAAAAAAAAAAAAAAAAGACAATAAATACTGAGCAAGTTTACTTTATTTACATTTATGTACCGAGTACCGAGTCTGTACTCCGTACTTCTTTTTTTTGTACCGGTACCGGTAGTGACACTACAATTTTTGGCAAGTACTGGAACCGTTACCGACGGTACTTTTTGTGTACTGGGTGCCCATCTCTGGCAAAGACCTTTTTTGATAGTTTGATATGATTTTTTTATGTAATCAAGTATTAAATTAATTATCTTTGGCTCTTGCTTTCTTCCTCCATCATCATATAAGTCCACTTCCCAATGCATATGGAACTTAGATAATAAATTGTCCTTGTAAATGAATTCTAAGGGAGCTGGTGACTCACCTTGCGGTACACCTGTCCCACCATGCCAGTCCAAAAGCCATCTTTCAATCTGGTACCCCAAGTTCCATCAGGAGGACGAACAAATGTGTATCTGGTGAAAATTAGTTGTCAGTTGTCAATTGAATGATCCACTTTTATTTTAAAAAAAACATTAAGTTGCAGGACTTCTAAATGAAAACGTTTAGTTGCAGGGCTGCTATACGAAAACGTTTCGTTGCAGGGCTGTTTGACTCAAGTATAACTCCACTATGTCTTTGTGTTAAGTTTTAACCTTCAGTCTCGTGGTGTATATGAGTAATTGGGTTCTTGGGTATACTGCTATAAGAAATCCCCTTAATTCCAAGACTGTCACCAATAAGAGTAAAGGCTTAATTGCTACATTCTTTTCACCTTAACTTCGTCCAGATTTCCGTCCTTTTGAAGCTTATTTCACCAAGCTCAATGGTAGAGAAAAGACAGTGCTATGACTTTCCTTCATTTCTATAGCACTTCTTCATTACTAGTATCATTTTCTAGTACAAGTATTCATATTTTGTTACAACTCAGCATTGACTTTGGGGAGGTGACAGATATAGGCCAACATAGAGTATAAAGGGTACTGTCGCTTCGGAGATATCGCAGTGTCTTCCTTGACTATAAACTTTGCATATTGAACCCCAATTTCGTCTTGTGTTATTGATGAAAACTATACAGTATCAATATTATAATGACAGAGGTAGCATCCAAGGAATGTTAAGGTGCACTAAGGAAACTAAATCGCTAAGAAACAAGTGCTGGCAAGCCTCAATTGCACAAAACGGTCCTAATGTCTGTACAGTAAGATCTCCCTTTTCATCATATTTTGGCTTTTATTTTTCATAAAGTTCGTCATTAGTTTCAGAAAAGTTCTAAATTAAACTCAGCTCTATACATATTTAACTTCCTCCTAATATTGCCATATCTCCACCCTTGAATGCTGAGTTCAGTACGATGCAAGGCTCGAGCAGGTGCTATGATAAGGATGCTGAACCGTCCGATTATCTATTTTCTCCAGTGGCCTATGTGAAATAAGCTGCGAAAGGACGAAAGTCTGGGCCATATCAGATTAAAAAGAGTATACCTGTGGATTTCATTTTCTGTTTACTGTAGTGCAGAATATCTGTTTAAGAAGAAAGTTGGGATATATAAATGACTTTTAATGAGAACTGTGTGTGTGTGTGTGTGTGTGTGTGAAGGATACAGTTCCCTCTTTTCCGACATACGAGAAATTAAGTCCCTGAGCGAGATAATCGAGGACGGTAACCATGTATCCCTCAAACCAGTCTCGCTCCCCACCAGGCACCGTCGGATCCTTGAGCTTCACTGCATTGTGTAAGGGGAAGCCTTCAGAGGTCACGGATAGAGTCGGTCCAGTAGCCAGTCTGAAATTTAAAACAAGAGCAGGTGTTTTTATTTCACTGTCGTCATTACCAAATAATTTTCTTCAATGGGCATCAGTAGATCTTTCACCTGCAATGCACTGTTTATTAGGAAGGCATAAGAAGCCATGTATTGGGTTGGTCCAGTAGTCAGTCTGAAATAAACTAAAAACACTTTCCATTACCTGGTATTATCCCTTTTACTGTGATGATTAATTTCCCCATCCCTCCACGTTACCACCTGTAGAATTATTCAACTGGTTCTTCAGGTTCATTGCCTTTTGGAGGAGATCCCTCATACACATTGGATAGAGTCAATTCACTACAAAAGGTAGACTGGAGGAAAGTGCGTGGCTGTAACAAAGTAATTACTATTATAAAGGATAGCCATTACCACATCTGACATTTGCTTGACTGGCATTTAACTGAGGAAATTCCTTTTGTCTCGTGCATGGACTAATGGGAAAAGGAGTGACAATTTATGCCAATTTTAGGGGGTGCACTGCGTAATAACTAATGAGTTCCACCTGCATACATCTGGTCAGTAATACTTTTACATGCAAACAAAATCTAGCCCTTCCTATCTGTATGACAGTTGCTGGTAAATAGGCAATAACAGTGTGTAACAAACTGAGACTAACTTTTTGCTTATGATGAATTTTCGCTATTTCTGATAAGTGTCAATGCGTAGATTCCAAATATGCTATTCGTTTTTGTGTAAATCTAGTGTTACAGGAATTACGGAACAACATATGTATCATACAAGGACAGGAACTGCAACTTCTTACCACTTCGAGAATGTTGAGAATGTCAAAGAATTTATATATTTCTGGATGTATATTATGATTATAACTAGAAAATGAGCCAACAGTAACATCACAAGGAATTCAGGGCACATAGTATCTAGAAATGCACTTTTGATCTTGACTTTCTTCTGTAGCTGTGATGACAGTCGTGCAACAATCCCCAAACGTAATCGCCCATCATTGCCTCGTTCCACCTGCCCTAATATCTGGTTTCCATCATCAGAATGTCCTGGTGGAACCGTTCACCATGCTCCTCGCTGACTGCACCCAAGTTGCTTTTGAAGAAATCAAGGTGGGAATGCAGATAGTGCATTTTTTCTGCATCCAAACTGTTGGAATGTGCCGATCAGGTCATCGATGAGCTGTGCGGAAGCTGGTCTCCTCTAGTTGCCAGGAAAACCTTCCACAACCCTTCTGAAAGCATTCCAAGAGTGCTCTTCATCATAGGATTTTCTACCCTGGAGTTCACGACTTGCAAGCATTCTTCGGACTTGCGGCCCAGTGAATATGCCAGCCGTCGCCTTTGCCACGCTCAGCTTGGGAAACATTGATCGGATATGCAGAAATGCATCGCCATCCTTGTCGATGGCTTTCACGAATTATTCACAAGGCAAAGTTTTATGTGTAGCGGAGGTAGCAATACCTTCTCTCTGGAGATCAGTGGAGCTCTCAGAACATTGCAAGAGCCTGGTATAAGACTCTGTCTGAGAGATCCGTTTCTCCTCACGAAATATTCTACATCGCTCTGGCTGTCCCACAAGCATAAAGATCATGAGTACTTCGTATATCCACCTTGCATTCCAAGTAGGAAAGAAATCATTTTGAAATCCCCACAAACCTCCCAATAGTGATCTGAGTACTTGATCTTTGTGTGACAAATCTTCACGTTCTCATAGCCTTTTTTCATTTCCACAGAACGTGCAGCTGGAATTGATGGGAGTTCGTTGCCCTTATGCAAAAGTACAGCTTTTAGGCTTTTCATGGAATTGTCTATGAAAAGTCGCCATTCTGAGGCCTTGTAATCCACTCCCATGGCTTGGAACAAACCCGTAATATCAAAACAATAACACAACGGGGTTTCTTCACATAATTTGAAGAAGGATGCGAACTTACCATGCCAATTCCTATTACCCAACTTGCTACTGGGATCCAACAAGTACCATTCACTTAGACATAATGCCAGCAGCTCAGCATTGGACTTTGTGAGTCCTAAATTCGGACTAAGTCATCCAGTTCTTGCTAATTGGGAAAGTATGGAGTGTCTCCGGAACATTCTGCAACTTCCGATTCATCATCACTTTCCCTACCATCATCGACGATGTCCTCATGGTCAGAGACAACTTCTGTGTCTGCAGGGGGGATAGGAATCGCCAGCTCATTGTTGTGAGGCACCAGAGATATCGAAGAAGGCAAATTTGGATATATAATGTTATTTCTGCCCTTAATGCTCTTTGCACCACTTACACCAACCATGCAAAAATAATAATCGTCGTGGTGATTCGAAGGCTCTTGCCACACTCTCTGAACTGCAAAAGGTATCTTCTTTCTCACTCCTCATAGCCAAGTATCAAGTGCAGAGCGACATCTACCACAAGTGTAGTGTGGAACCCAATCCTTATCTTGATCGCCTATTGCCATGCCAAAATATACTATGTATGCACGAGCAAATTTTCCGTGTCGCATGACGCAATAATGGTATATCAGCGACATCTGCATGGACGTAGATGGTCTGTGTGTGTGTGTGTGTGTGTGTTCTTACCTTACTTTACCTAATTGTATCTTTACAGGAATTAGTCAAGCTCGTACTGTCCCGTGTATTAAACCATTTTTATCATACATATCCTTAAATTTGTGAATAGTTTTGGTACACACTACTTCATTCGGTAGTGCATTCCACTGATCAGTTGCCCTATTTTTGAAACTAAATTTCCTTACATCTTTATCGCCTCTCGTTTTATGTAGTTTTTTGCAGTGTCCTCTTGCTGATGCTTCTCCATAGGTTGTATATTCATTTATGTCTATTTCCTCTTCCCCTGAGATGCATTTATATAGCATAATCATGTTACCTCTTTCCCTTCTCTCCTGTAGTGCTGGTAGGTTCAATCTTTCTAATCTTTCTTCGTAGCTTAGATCTCTTAAGCTTGGGATCTATCTTGTAGCTGCCCTTTGTACATTTTCAACCTTATGTGTTTTTTTGAGTTGAGGATTCCGTACTACTGATGCATATTCCAGGGTTGGTCTGATGAATGATGTTATTATCTTTCTCAACATGTCATCTTTTATATAATTATGTGAATGCTATTCTCATATTAGCAAGCAATGTATACATGTTACGTACCTTCTCACTGATGTGGTCATCTGGAGATAGTCTGTTATTGATAATTACTCCTGGGTCCTCCTCTCTTTCTGATATGTGTAGGGTTGATCTTCCTAATTATAATCCCAAACTGGACTTTTCTTACTTTTACCAAATTTAACTGCATGACACTTGTCCACATTGAATTCCATTTGACATTTACTGGTCCATTCATGAAGCTTGTTTAACTCCTCTTGCAGCTCTTTGCAAGAATCTGTGTTAGTAATTTTCCTTTGAATTTTTGAATCATCCGCAAGCATATTTAGATACCTTCCATTTCCAGTGTTACTGTCTATGTCATTTATATATACTAAAAACGTAATTGGTGCCAGCACCGAGCCCTGTGGCACTCCGCTGGTCACTTCCCTCCATGATGAGTAATTTGTGCATAATATTGTTCTCGTTTCCCTTTATCTAAGAAAATCCTGTATCCAACAGTACAGATTGCCTTGGATACCTCCTTGATGGTACAATTTCCATAAAAGTTTTGGTGCAGAACTCTGTCAGATCTATCTGTCCATCTATTGCCAGACGCCTTAACCCCGTAAGCGGTGGCCACACACAAATCGCCTCCATGTCGCCCTGTCCCCTGCCATTAATTGCCCTGCTTCCAGCTCACACCCCCTCTCTCTCATATACCTCTCCTCTCCTTCCCTCCATCTCATCCTTGGCCTCCCTCTCCCCCCCTCCACCTCACTCTAGCCCGCGGCGAGACCAGTTCTCCGGCAGCCCTCCACCAGCCGAAGGGGTTTGGTCTGGTCTATCCACCCTGAGGATGTAGGCCTTGATCCAGCCGACCTGGAGTCGAGGCCGACTATTCTCCCTCCACCCGGATCGGGGCTTTTCCCTCGCCGTCGACCGTGACTGGGCCATCCCTCTTGGCTTTCCGTCTGCTGCTGGGGAGCTGGGCGAGTCCTTAGTCCTACACCATCCAGGGCAAGGGGGTTGAGGGCAGAGTCGGGGCGGGTTCATCGATCTGCAGCTGTCGGCGCCTCCTCGATCGTCGCCACGTCGTCCATCCTGCTGCCCGTCTCGCCCTGCCCTCCTTGATTTTCGACCTGTGCAGCCGGCCACACCATCTTCCGCCAGCCTCGTCTTCTCCCCTGCTTTTCCCGCCAATCCTCGTCGGAACATCTGCCTGCTGGAGCCCCGCTTTTCTACGTTTTTCCGCCAGCGCGCTTGCGCGCCCTCTGACGGGCTCTTTGTTTGCCCGTGTCCCCACCTGTTGGGGCAAATATCCACACACACACACACACACACCTCACTCACATACACTCTCCTCGTCAGTCTCTCAGTAGCCTATCCACATGGCCAAACCACCTTAATGTGTTTCTCCTAATGCTTTCCATCACATCCACATCCACACCACAATGCTCCATCACTTTCTCATTTATCAGTCTGTCTCTCTATGTGACTCCACATGCTCCTCTCAAATAACTCATTTCCACTGCTCTCACTCTTGACTACTGTCCCTCCAACAAGGTCCAAATTTCACTTCCACACGTTAGAGTTGGTATCACAATACTGTCATGTAGCAGCTTTTTCACTTCCATGCTCACTTCCCTGTTTCTTAACACTGCTTTCAAGGAACCAGCAACCTTTCTTCCCTGTTGAACCCTTTCACCCTCTAAACGTCCATCCTTACTCATCACACTACCCAAGTACTTAAATGAGCTCACATTTTCCAGTTCCTCCTTATCCAAACTCAGTGTACATTCACTGACTTCATTTCTCTCAAAGACCATTACTTTACTCTGCCTTACTTTCAGCTTTAGATTTCGTTTCTTACGCACTCTCCCAAACTCATCCACCAAGCCTTACATCTCCCCTTCATCTACGTGTAACAACGCAGTATCATCTGTAAACAACAGTACTGATAGTTTCTAAACACTGCCCTCACTCACTAAAGCTGCTTCAGCATCCACTGCCCTACCTTGTATCTCTTTTGTAACCCAGTCCATATACAGACTGAACAACCATGGAGACATGATACATCCTTGTTTCAATCCTACCTTCAGATAGAAAAATTCACTCAGTTCACTCTCCACACACACTGCAGCCTTGGCACCCTCATACATACTCTTCCCGGCCTTCAACTACTTCCCATCTACTCCATACAATCTTACTTTCCACAGTATTTGTGTATCCACACTGTCATATGTTTTGTCCAAATCCATGAAGGCTGCATAATCGTCTTTTCCTTCTCTAGAAACTTTTCCACTAAAGATCTAAGAATGAATATCTGATCTTCCCTTCTTAAAACCTCCCTGTTCTTCTCTAACTACTTCCTCTGTTATTACCCTAACTGTCAATAAGTATCCTACCATATAATTTTCCTGTTAGGCTACGAAGCCAAATGCCCCTAGGGTTACCACACAGTTCTTTTTCCCTTTTTACTTCGTACAGGGGAATAATTATACCTGACTTCCAATCCTCCTGGACTCTACCTTCCTCCCACTCCAATCTGCACATCTTCCACATCCATTTTATTACTATCTCTCCCCCATGCTTCAGCATTTCACCACACACTCCATCAATTCCTGGGGCTTTCCCCATTTTAACTCTATTCATTGCTTCCACAACTTCGATCCTACTGCTTTCTTCCTCTTTTCTCACATCCCTCTTTCTCCCAGCCATTCCCCAGCCACTTATACTTGCATTACTGTCATTCTCTACGTTCAACAATTCCTTAAAGTGTTCTTTCCATCTGCTCACTTTTTCTCCCTTCTCCACTAGAAATCAACCATTTTTATCTTTCACTCCCCAACTAACGTCTTTGGCGCCCTGTTTAACTCTCTATACCTCTTTCCAGAACATTTTCTTACATTCCATCCACTTAACACTCAAATTCCTTCCAAATTCCTGATCCACTCTCTTCTTACTCTTACTAATCTTTTCACCTCTCTCTTCCTCTCTGCATATACCTCTCTTTTCTGTCCCTGAACTTCTTCAACGTGAATGTTTCTCTTCCACTCACTATATGTTTTCTTCCTTTGTGACACGGCCTCTGTCACGTCTTCAGTCCACCATGCTGTTCCCTGCACCCTTTTTCGTCTTCTCTTCACCCACACACTGTCACGAATTTTCTTCACTGTAAAATCACGTTAAGTCAAGTCGTGACATTGGGTTGTTTTGCGGGGAGCAAATTATTATTATATGTACGATAATTTTAAATTGTCGGGTTTCGCTCTGGGCCGTTACAAGCCTGCGCGCGCACCTCCCATCCTCGCCGCGTCGAGTTTTCAAACGGGACCCCAGTCTGTCCATAGCCACGGAACGATTGGGTTGTACGCCTCTAAAGGCTTGAGTGATTTCTTTATTTCAGATCTTGGCTTGAATCGGCGTGTGTTCCCAAGCTCCCACCCTCTTGGTGATCGACTATAGTACAGTCTCATCCATACCGATCAGTATTTTCTGGTTTTTCCTAGCCTTAAGCTTTTTTGAAATATTTAGCCGTCTGTCTGAGTGAGTGAGTGCATTTCTTTCATTTGATTTGAATTGGAGTCATGTAACGTGAATTTATTTGCTTGTATTCAATAAATCTACAGTTCGTTTTCTTGAGCTTTGTTAAGTGTAACAGTCGTGTTTAATTTTCCCACTTGTTTAATATAGTTTTGCTAATCCACGTTAGCACAACTTTTTGTATTAAATCACGACTGGTACTTAGCCCAGCTTTTGGCAGTAATCCTTAAATCCGTTGTGCTAGCTAGGAGTTTGGCTCAGCCAAGATCCTGTTATATTTATTATTATCATTTTTGATTGTTGGGGGGGGAGAAGCTAACTTTCTTAGAGGCCAGCAGTACAATATTGCAGCCTAATAGAGCGTCTAGTCTCTGCTGCGTACCGTTGAGAAAGTCTATAAATTCTCGACTCTGGAGAATTGGTGAAGTGAGCCAGCGTAAAGTGAAATCGCTGCTCGATTTCACAAGTCTATTCTATCTCAGTGAATGACTCGATAGTTAGCATACATAGCTATATATTGTGTACACGAGTTATATAATATCATTACCCCTTTGAAAAACTAGAATTTCCCCTGACATCTGGCGACCTCATTCCAGGATAAACTCCTAGCATAAAATTATTACTGAATCACTCACTCATACTTATCAGTCTCAGTTGTCACTCTCTCTTAAACCAAGCACGATGGAATCTAGTGCATTCGTGCAAGAAGCTAAAGACATGGGGCTCACTAACCCCCAGGAAATTTGAGATTATGTCCTATCGCGCTTCAATTTCGAACAGCAACGCGAGAATGCCGCCCGTGAACAGCGGAAAAATCAGCGCAAGCATGAGAACAACGTGAATATGAGCGTGCTGAACGCGAGGCACGTGAAGCACGTGAGGAACGTGAGCGCAAGGCACGTGAAGGGCGTGAGGAACGTGAGCGTGAGGCACGTGAAGCGCGTGAGAAACGTGAGCGCGAGGCACGTGAAGCGCGTGAGGAACGTGAGCGCGAGGCACGTGAAGCGCATGAGGAACATGAGCATGAAGAGAGAGAGAGAGAACGTGATCTCGAGTTGGAGGTGCTTAAGTTTAAGCGAGACTCCTTGGCTTCAGGCACACCGGGTGCAGCCAATCCAAGCTCCACTTCTGCTCTCTCAGCACCTATTCTAGCAACCCCACGTCTCAAGCTTCCTTTTTACAAGGAAAGGCGAGCGAATCGAGCCATTTATAGCTCGTTTCGAAGACATGGCAAACCTGTACAATCTGGATGAGGCAGCTAAGCGGCTTCAGTTCCTTAGCCTGTTTGAGGGCCCCGCCCTCGACATTCTTCACAGAATTCGTGGAGATAATCTCACGTATGAGATGATGAAGACCGCACTCATCAGAGCGTATGGTTTTACGGTTGATCATGTTAGAAGTCAGTTCATGAAGGAGCGTCTCCAGGAAAAGGAGACAGCTGTTCAGTTTCTTGATCGTCTCACGGCATATTTAGGCGAATGGATGGAGAAGGACGAGACTCCCAGCACACGAGAGGGAATGATTGACCTCATGCTGCGCACAGCTGGAAAAGTCGTGGCCTGCTGAGCTCATCTCCCAGCTCAAGATGTCCAAAGTGAAGGACGCGTCACAAATGGTACAAACCGCTGATGCCTTCTTTAGTGCGTATGGGTATGAAACACGTAAGCAGCAGTCCTGGAACAGGACAGACTCTGCTAAGTCTGGTAAGCAGTCCCAGACTGAACCCCAGCATCAAGGCCATTCTCAAAGTAATGGTCATGGTCCAGGCAAACTGCAGAAGGACCAGTGGCAGAATTCACAGAAACCTGACTGGAAGAGGTACAAGCAGTACCCTAACCAGCAGAAGTACCCTAACCAGCAGCAGTACCCTAACCAGCAGCAGTATCAGCCACGCAATCGCCAAGCGGGACAAACCTTTTCAACACCAGCCCCAGTGTATCGGAGGCAGGAGGCAAACGCAGCCCTCATTCCTCAACAAGTGCACGATGGTGCCGTCCCCACCAGCACAGCTCCTTCACAGTTCACTAGTCCCCCTGAGACGGTGAACTCTCCTCCACAGGCCGTCAGTGCTCCTGCTCCCCAGATGGTGAGTACAACTCCTCATGCATCTAGTTCGGGTACGATCCCTAAGGCAAATACTCCTGTCACATTTGAAGAGTTATGTGCCATGCAGCCTTATCAATGGCTGGCCGCTTCCTCCACAGGCCCTCCCACAGGTAACAGTGCCTTCCTTGTTCAGCCAGGGTTTGTGGGAGGTGTTTCTGTAAATGTACTGAGAGACAATGGTTCCTCAGGTTGTACTGTCAGGCAGAGTCTTGTTCGTCCTGAAGAGTATACAGGCAGACAGATCCAAGCTCAGCTTGTTGACGGATCAGTGAGATTGTTCCCTGAGGCACGTATCCAGGTAGCATCTCCCTTTTACACAGGTTCAACAGTTGCAGTTGTCATGCAAGAACCTTTGTTTGACCTCATAATAGGCAATATACCAGGTGCCAAGCATAGTTGCACCACAGATGTCACTACTCAGACTTCGGCTTCAAATTGTGTTGCCCCATTGGCTATTGCATTGCCGCAAGATCTGATTTGCAGTCAAGATGTTGTCCAAGACCAACAGACTGACCTGACCCTTGCTGTTGTATTGCCGCAAGATCTGATTTCCAGTCAAGATGTTGTCCAAGAGCAACAGACTGACCTGACCCTTGCTGTTGTGCGGAAGAAACAAAAGGGTAGAGTGACCAAGTATTCACGGGGTGGACGAGCCAGGTTCCTTCGCAGACAAGGACGGCTCTACCGTGAGTCGCGAACACCCGAGGGCGAGGTTCAACTGCAGTTTGTCGTTCCCGCAAACTACCGCCAAGCAGTGTTAGAATGGGGTCATTGTTTAGCATCAGGAGGTCATA
>JAGKTI010026057.1:0-13734 GCA_018397915.1 Birgus latro | reverse complement strand
CTGTTTTATTTATATTAGGAGACACTTATGGGAACTCAGTGGACTGCGGGCATGAAGTTACCCATCTGCTGCAGTCCACCGTCTTCCTTTCTGGGAATAAGGAAGTGCTTGAGGGACTATAACCAGGAAATTGAGCCTGACAAATTATGTAAAATGGATTTGTTCACCTTAGGTCTCATGTACTAGTAGTTGTAGGTGCAACCCCAGGCCCATCAGAACATTAACCCAATGGACTGCAGGCTGAGTTACCCTTCTGTAGTCCACCATTCTCCTCTTGGGAGATAGGGATGGGATCGAAAAGTGTAAATGTAATCAGGCAACTCCCTCCCCTCCCCATCCTATTAGTGCCACTCCAGCACCAGTACACTATATTGAACACTTTTACAGACAAAAGGATTAAATTATCAACAGGCATGAGATTATCTCCTAAAAACTTCGCATATTTTCAGGGGCTGTCTGTGTTACTCATGCTGCTGTTCCAGCAATTGCTGTGTTGGTGCTGCCGTGCAGGTGTTGGAGCTGCCGTGGTGGTGTTAGGTGCTGCTGCGCTGCTGCCATGCATGCAGGTGTTGGGCCTGCCATGCTGGAGCCAGTAAAGTTACCTCATTGAGGTAACATTTAACCTCTGCCCTAAAGAGGTTAATTCCCCTGAGCCATCGGTCTTGAAATTATCTACCATAAATACAAACCAATACTTAATACAAGAACTACAGTACTGCTACTACAACAGCTACTACTGCCCGTCTGAAATGTGAGTTAGAAATATTTTGGTTCGTCCACCTTGACTTGCCGGAGAGTTTTGTCTTTGGCAGCGTAATCCCCATAGCCCAGAAGCAGAGTAAGACAAAGCATTATTGTGGCTCTGCATCTTTTCCAGATCACTTTTACGTCAAGTTGAGATGGACAGAGCGTAACAGTTGCTCCCCTACTTACAATATTGTAATAGAGAATTCCTTACCCCCATCGTTGCGTGGGAAAAGGAGAACTGATGCTGATAATTATGATCAGTGGTAGTGCTAGGCTCCATAA
This sequence comes from Birgus latro, assembly GCA_018397915.1. NCBI lineage: Eukaryota > Metazoa > Arthropoda > Malacostraca > Decapoda > Coenobitidae > Birgus > Birgus latro. The sequence continues at coordinate 12,705 of JAGKTI010026057.1, read as the reverse complement.
CTAGATCATTCCACCACTAGGGTATTCAAGGCCAGTTAGCTTAATCTAGGTACTGATTTTACTTGCCAATCAACGATGATGACGACGATGATGATGATAGGATAGGATAGGATGATGCAGTGCCAGGAGTCAGTCCCTGGCACTATCAGGCTGGCAGGCACAAAGCCTAATGAAAGCTCAAACAGGTAAGTCTTTAATCTCAACTTCAATAATTCATAGCTCAGATGTTTGTAAGTGGGAGAGCAACTCTCTTTATTCCAACTAACGCCAGATGGTTTTAGTCAACTGAGAGGGATGCGTTGGGGTCTAAGGATAATAATGAACTTTATTTTTAACTTATTTGTATTAGTCTGTACTCAATTATCATACATTGTGCACCTTAACTTGGCCCAGGATTTGTCCATTCACCAGCATTTTTCATATATCTCAGTGGTAGAATAACACAATACTACAAGTGTACATCCATCCCTTTGCAGAAAGGTTCCTTGTGTTATTTTCTATGCCTTTGACTGCTAGTACAGTATTTCTCTCAGTTGAACAATGTCTGGTGTTAGTTCAGTCGAAGTGGCTTGTCTTCTTTGTGGCTGTGGTAATTTCGTAATGTGATTTCTTAGCAAACCTCCTGAGCCACCTAGAAGACACCCCAGTGAATACTGTACTACTTATTATTATTGACAATCGTATTGTTACGTTTGTATTTTTTAATTGATGCACAGTGGACAGGTAATCTGTTGTGTAAAGTTCAGCCAGTTGTTTCGGGTACTTGTGTATATTGTTGCTATGATTTCCGTTTCACTCATCCACACCAATCGACCATGTAGTGTCAGCATTACTCGTTGTTTACGAACCTTGGCCCTATCAATTCCCCCATGTGGAAGTTGGAACGCTAAATACTGGTACGCATGGAAAAAATAAGCGCCAAATCAGACTGAGTAGATTAAAGTTTTGCACTGGCAGTAAATGAACGAAAAATCCGCTTGTTAGAAATAAACTAATTTTTTTGTTGAAATGTTTGCTAGTGTACTATATGCCTTGCTATGATTTCCGTTTCACTCACCCACACCAATCGACCATGTAGTGTCGGTGTTACTCGTTGTTTATGAACCTTGGCCCTATCAATTCCCCCATGTGGAAGTTGGAACGCTAAATACTGGTATGCATGGAAAAAATAAGCGCCAAATCAGACTGAGTAGATTAAAGTTTTGCACTGGCAGTAAATGAACGAAAAATCCACTTGTTAGAAATAAACTAATTTTTTGTTGAAATGTTTGCTAGTGTACTATATGCCTTGCCCTTTCAATACATTGTGTAGCGTGGCCCCAGGTCCCTTTGCTACTAGTGGGGTTTGGGGGAATTGGGGATGACTGGGTGGGTGGGTTGCACGTTTACAACAAACACAACCCATCGTTGTATGCCATGATATATATCAGTTCCAATGTGGGTAATGTGGCTTCTGAAGTTAAAAGAGAAGGGGTTGTCATTGCATATGTTGGAAGGATAAGTGGCACACAGGTGGATGATTACAGTATATAATAAACATGCACTCAGCACCTTGCTTGCAATAACCACGTTGTGGCCATACAGTAAGGGGGCGGAATGCTCTATGAGGGGGTTGTGTGCATGGTTGTTGTTTTTTTTTGTTTTTTTTTACAGCCTAGGCAATGCTTCAAGGATTGGGCATACACTCTTAAGTGGATATTGCAAGTGAGATGTTGCACACTTTGTTCACATCTATGAGATGCTGGACCACACATTCACAGCCACCCATTCATTCACCAATTTTTTGTTTCCCCTTTTTTGCAAGGGACCTGGGACTAGTTACTGACTGATATAATACCATTTTGGGCCACATCTACCTGGAGCACCGTAACTCCTTACACCACCATGTGACTTGTCCAGTTTTATGTTACCACTAAGTGTAGTAACTTATATCGTGGGTAGCAAGATGCCACTTGCCCCGTCACTCATGATAGTCACAAAATGTCCACTTTGATTAGCAATCATACCAAACAACCCGTTTTTTTACCGGCTGCTGTCAGCTCTGAAAGATGTCTTCGCCAGATTTGAGTAAAGTGACTAAGGTTATAGACAACTGGTCAGCTGTACACTACCATAGGCTATGAAATGTTTTGCAGAAATCCTGTCCTGAGCATGAGCAAAAGTATGTAGACACTTCTCTGCCAGCTGTAGGAATGGAAGGTGTTGTTTGTAATATTTTATGTGGTAAGGACTGCACACCAGAGTTACTATTCTTTCATAGTCCACGATTCTCCTTTAGGGGGATAATAAAGGAACTGAAGGTTGTTAGTTTGACCTGACAGTTTTGATATCTGATCATTAACATATGAAAGTGTCTGTTCCAAGTATCAGGAAAACAAGTTGGAGAAGGATGTTACTTTTCTTGTCATTTGGTGAAGAAAGATAAATATGAAATACAAGTTATTGCTGGCAAACCATTGTTGCCATACTTTTGCACATGCCTGTCCATCACAAACAGTGCAGTAAGTCCTGGTTATTTGCCACAGATGCTAAGAAATACAGGGTGGTTCAAATATAACATGTCTTATCCCATATGTTTTGTTCTTGCTTTTTTGAACCATACCTTACCCCATCCTTAGGTGGGAAAAAGAGGTTAGGGTGGTGATGATGGTTATGATTTATTTCAATGAAGAGAATAATAATGGCTCATGTTGGTTATAATATTGATTATGATGATTATAATGATGATTGATGTGGTGCAGGCTCAGTCAGCATTACCATATCTACCGTGCATCATTTTCTGTTTCCCATAACCCTTTCTTACTTTATAGCGATTGCTTGTTTACATCCATTGTTTGCATTTTTTGTCAAGTAATTAAATATTTCCCCTTGCATTTGCTTCTGTAATTGCTTAAAGTTCACTCATTTCAGTAAGCAGAAATTTTGCACTCCTCTGACTGTTATCTCTCTACTGCCAGACATCTCAGTCCCATAAGGGGGGCCACAAACAAATTAACTCCATATTGCACTGTCATGTGCCATTTGACTGCCCTCTTTCCAACACACCCCCTCCCTCGTATCTCTCCTCTCCATTCTTCCATCTTCACCATGGTCTTCCCACCTTCCCTCCCGCTCCACGTCATTCACATACCTTCTTCTAGTCAGTCTATCATTCTCCATCCTCTGCATGGCCAAACTGTCTCAAAGTGTTTCTCCTAATAGCACCACAATGCAACTTTACTTCCTCATTTGTATATTTGTCTGTCCATAAAACTCCACACACTCCTCACTTCATTTCCACTGCTCTCACTCTTGACTTGTGTCCTTCCAGCAGGATCCTAGCCTCACTTCCATGCTCACTTCCCTACACCTTATCACAGCTTCCAAATGATCCAGCAGCCTTTCTACCATGCCATACCCATTCAAACATTTGCATCCTTACTCATCACACTACTTAAGTACTTGAATGCTCTCTCATTCTCTATTTCCTCACCATCACTGTGTATGCTTGACTTCTTTTCCCTCTAAGATCATAACTTTACTCACATACATTCTCTTTCTGATTCCGTTTCCTACATACACCCCCAGGCTCATTCACCTAGCCTTGCAGTTCACATTCCTCACAATACAGTATCGTCAGCAAGCAACTGTTCAGGAAGTTTCCACACCTTACCCTCTCTCATTAGACACTCCAGTATATTCACATCCCTGCCCATTATCTCTTTTATAGCTCCATCCATATATGAGTTGAACAACCACAGAGACATGACATGCAGAAACATGACACAAGGAGACATGACACACACAGACATGACAGACAGAGACATGACACACAAAAGCATGATACAATATATGACACAGAGGCATGACACAAACATGACACAAGGAGACATGAGATTTTTGGCCTTATGCAGATCCATTTCCCATACCTCACTGGCAGAAGATAGCACTATGGCCCAACATCCTTTCCATAGCACTTCTTCATGACTAGCACCATATTAGTCTTGTTTCAGCTAGCATTTACAAAGGAAAGATGGTAATTTAATCCCCAGTTAAACAGAGCATAATTAAATAAAGTCGTCAAAATACATGCATCCCCCATACGCACAGACTGAGCCATCAGCACCAGATGTACATGGGCAGCCCTGTATCATGGTTTAGTAAATTGTGGGCTGCAGTTGCTGTGGTCCTGTATTCCTGTGTAGTAGTGCTGTAACTAAATCACTTCTCGGAACCAGCATAGCATCAGCATTTTTGCCTTTACAGTATTTGCTCCCTGACTAAATAAAACAGTGTCAGTTGTTTGTAGCTTGTCTTTGCTGATCATCTAGCTTCTTGAATGAGATGTTGCTAAATGAGCTGAGAAATTTTCTATCTATCTATCTATTGCCAGACACCATAATCCTGTAAGGGGTGGCCATTTGACTTTGAGTTATTTTTTTTTACGGGGAGGGGCACTAACCCTCCACCAACCCACTTGTTGACACGTAGGGAGCACGTATGGTTTGGTTATATGGTTACCACCCAGCGTTGTAAATGGTTTCTTGGCTTACAGGAAACCATTTGGCTTGTCACTCAATGTAATGCCACCTGTAAAGGAAAGAAAAGCAGTAAGAAGTGACAGGAAATATAGGAGAAATAGGAAGAAAGGAGGGCAGGCACAGAAAAAGAATGATAAAGGCTAAGGAAGAAGTAGGCAGCACTACATCAAGTGAGTGGATGATGGTCGCCACCACCTACCACTCTGAGAAATTTTGCTAAGGCTATATGCATGTCATACACATGTCTGATAAGGATTATTAGAGGATAATCTGTGTTGTAAGGATTAATTCTCATCCAAAAGCCTATATTTCCTCTTTTCTTTCATTAAATTCCAGTATTTAGTTTCTCCAGCATTGACTTTGACTGTTTGTAGTTAAAATGAGCCTGGGACCACCACAACAGCAGTTATAATCAGCCCAAAAGTCATAAATAAATGTGGCCAATAACAGGACACTGCAAAAAGCCATAGTGCTTTTCTATCAAACAATAAAAATAGGTGTTTTGCATATATTATCCTTCCTGAAGTATTGATGTTGGTTGTGATATTAGTTTGCCTATTTTTATGCCCATATTGTTATTTTTGCATCATTATTTTTGCCATGTCATTTGGTGTACTGCACAGTCAGCCACAGGAAAAAATATGCTGAAAAAAAAAATGTGCTCTTGTTCTTGTTTGGTTGATTTTAATTGCCAACAGGTCAGCTATGAAATTGTCATCTTCAGTCTGTATTTCCCCCTGCCTGTGACCTCCAGTCTTTTAAATGCAATGTGTGCAGGAATTTCAGAATTAATGGATCTTGAAATTGGCTCTCTTTTGTGTATTATTTCTTGCAGCCTTTATTTTTTTCATCTCTGCATTTGAGAGAAAATGTACTGCCCCGAATAGCACTGAATTTAAAACTAACAAGCATCCTTAATTAACGTCCATTTACCGGTATGTCAGAGATTAATGAGCATCTTGAGTTGTTTCCCTTCATTTACATCCAAGAATAACAAATCATTCTAAGTTGATTCCCTTCATTAAACATCCACAGTTGATTCCCTTCATTTATGTCAGAGGTTAATGAGTTAAGATTTTTCCCTGCAGATATACGAACATTTGTCATTAATTTGGTTTATGTTTTTTGTTAATATTTTTTTCCCTGTGGCTGACTGTTTATATATTGATGTGGGTATGTTTTTTGGTGCTTGTTTATTTCTCTTGATGTATTCTGTAGTCAGTTTGCTTTTGCCTGACAGAGATTCATAACCTCTAGCTTGGATTCTGGCCTAGTGTAGTCAGACTGGAGAGCTAATTTGACTACAGGTTGACATTCAAAAATCCGGCAACCTCCAGACCTGAGGAGTGCTGGATTTTCAAAAATGCCGGATTTTTTATGGTTATGTATGCTGTATATATTTAGCAGAAAATTATTACCTGTACAGTCCTTTAAAGAAAGAAAATTAAACACTAAATGAAAAGCAAATGAAATTTTAATGTTCAACTAAATAAAATAGTTCTACAGAATTTTAATTCAGCTACGTTTTACGCCACCTCTTTTCTTTGCTGAATCCATAATGGGGCTATACAGCAGCAAATAAATGATAAAATGAGAAGGAATGAGCAGGAATGCCTGTTAGCAGGTGCAAGCAAGACCCAACAGCAAATTCTGGAGTACAGCGCCATCAAAACATAAATGGCGCCTCCAGAAAACATTGGCGTGCCAACACGGTAAATTTGAAAATGCGCTCCGAAATCTATGCCGGAAATCTGAAGGAACCAGATTTTCGATGGCCGGATTTTTGAATGTCAACCTGTAGTAACCAAGGAGTCTCATCTCTTCTTCATCACTAAGGCTTATCAAATTTTATGTAGCCACAGAGATTCATAACTTCTTAGCTTGGATTATGGCCAAGTGTAGTCAGACTTGAGAGTTAATTTGAACAATTTGAACAGTAACCAAGGACGCTCATCACTAAGGCCTATTGAATTTTTTACACCAATGACTAGGACTGAAGTGATAAGTTGCCTTGTTTTGTCTGATGAAAATAAACTGACTATAGTTATGTATGTGTTGAATTATAATGTGTTATCTTTATATATATGTTTTTAGTAGCGGTGTGGGAAGATGCGCCCTTGTTGTGTCATCTTCAGGTGTTTAAAATTTTATAACTGTATGGGAAGGTCCTAAGGTGCCCAATGAACTACTTCGATATACTGTTTCATATCACACAGTCATTTGCCATATTTTCCTAAGCATGTGCAAGAGATGGAGGGATGGAGTGGAAAGGTATATGAGAAAGGGGGGGTGTGAGCTGGGAGCAGGGTAGTGAAATGGCAGGGGACAGGGCGACATGGAGGCAATTTGTTTGTGGCCGCCCCGTGTGAGATTAAGGCGTCTGGCAGTTGATAGATAGATAGATAGATAGATGTGCAAGAGGTAACTTGCTTGTTAGGTCCCTATCGTCTGTCAGCTCGTGGCGTCTGTAGAAATCATCAGTATTATGTGATGAGCAGATTATTTTGTGCAGTATGCAGTATTAAGTTAGGCAGACTATGTTGTATAAAATTGCAAGCTCTTTAACATCACAGCCAATTGTTTATACATTTCAGAACAGTCAGGCTATGCTGTTGATATTTCTCCTACTGTGTTGCGTTTTCTTTGTCTGTGTATCGTTTGGGTGTTTGTGATGGTGTTGGTGTCTTGTATTAGGTTGTGGTGGTTTATGATTCTGGAGAGATAGTGAGAGAGTGAAGTATGTAAATGGTAGTGGTTTAATATCAGTGTTGGAGCGAGCAAGGATGTGTGATGTCCCCATGGTTGTGTGTGTGTGTGTGTGTGCATGCTGAAGATTTGGGATTTGAATGGTGAGTGAATGAGTGTATGAGCCATTTCATTGGGCTTGCAGTTGGCCAGTTTCTCTCTCTATTGGGTTTCCTCTTTGCTGTTTGGGCCCTGTGCATTTCATCCATATGTTAAAAAAAAAAAAAAAAAAAAAAAAAGGCGGTGGTGATATTTGCTTGAGAAAGAAAAACGGTGGTTATGATTGAAAAATAATTGGTTACAAAGATGGTGATGTTGATGGCAGTCCATGTCACTGGGCATGATACTGATTGTTCTTCCCCATAATGCTTGTTCATTCTTTGTTCTTGGCTCCTTTGAATATTTCTGTTTGAAAATTAAATTGAGAGAGAGAGAGAAATTGGGAGAGAGACCATGTTGCTCTAGAATTGAGAGAGAGAGAGAAATTGGGAGAGAGACCATGGTGCTCTAGAATTGAGAGAGAGAGAGAAATTGGGAGAGAGACCATGGTGCCCTAGTTCTATAAATCATTACTGCCCTCTGACCCTCCCATTACCTGTACCGACAGTCTTTCCCTTCATCTCCCCTTTAAGCTGAAAAATTAATTCTCAATAAATTTAATTCCTGTGTCAGTAGATAATGAACCAATCAGGATTATGCAGTTTTGAATAATGTTTGCTGCACATTAGTAAATCTTGGCTTTGTTTTAGCAACATTAACATCCCTCTCTCCCACACCCTGGATAAAGTAGATGTAAATTGGTTGATGGTGTGACTGCAATTCAGCCCCAAAGATTTATGTTGAAGGATTGTCTGTTGTGGTAGTGTGGTGTGGTGTGGGAAGGGGCATTACACTGTGGTGCATGTGGTGAATGTGTTGTGATGTGGGTGGAGGCATTACACTGTGGTACATGTGGTGTGTTTTGTGGTGTGGGAGGAGGCATTACAGTGTGGACATAGTGCAGTTTGTGAGAGTTGTATATTGTGTTGGCACTGAAGTAGAGAAAGATGATGATTGTATTAAGTCTGGTTATATTCATTTCACTCTAACTTGGCACAAATTTTACTGTTTAGCAGCTTTTTTTAACATTGCTCTTTGGCAGAAAAAGAAAATGTCACAGACCTACATTCTTGCCATAGCTTTTTATCTTGACAGGCATCATATTTTAATGCATGTTTGCTTGCCATTCTTTTACAATTCAGCATTCATGAGAGAGTATATGCCAATTTTAAACCAAGTTAGAGTAAAAAGAGAGAGAGAGTGTATGTGTACTGTAATTGTGTTTCTCTGGGTATGGTTGTGTGTGAAGGTTAGGTGTCTTGTGATGGTTTTTGAAGGGTTCTTTTGTGTGGCTGTAGTGGCCATGTATATCTAGGTAGTAGCTATGTACCATCTGGAATATTGTGGTGGGGGGGGAGGTGGATGACGCCCACAGCCACTGGCGGACTGCACTTAGGCTACAAATATTGCATATGGTCGGAGCCGGTGACCTGTACTGTGAAATTCCATGTGCTTTTCATAGCACAGTTTTGTTGAAATGGGGTCCGTTTTAAGGGGGTAGGAAAAAATATGTGTCCTTGTGAAATTTAGTGTTGGGTATAGGATGAGAACAGATATTTTTGAAGCACTCTGTGTATTGTAGGTTTTGAATACATTCCACAGCATTTCTTCATAACCAGCATCATATTTTACTGCTTATATACAGTATTCTTACCACTCAGCATCCATGAGAGAGCACAAGGCATTTTTAGACCAAGTTAGAGTAAAGAGAGGGAGAGAGAGAAGAGGTGTATTCATGTTTTCTCTGGGTAGGGTTGTTTTTGAAGAGTAGATGTCTGGTGATGGTTTTTGAAGGTTCCTGTTTGGCTGGAGACTTTTAGATGGCTGTAGTGACCTTGTGTGTATAGGTAGTAGCTATGTACAGTCTGAAATAATAAAAATAAAGTATTAAAAAAAAAAAAAGAGAGAGAGAGCGAGAGGTTGACGGCCACAGCCATCAGCAGACTGCAAATAGTGCAGGTGGTCAGAGCTGATGACCTGTACTGTGAAATTCCCTATAGTTTCACAGCACAGTTCCCTCCGAATGGGGGCCATTTTGGAGGGGAGAAAAAAAATGTATCAAATGTACCTTTGTGAAATTTAGTGTTGGGTGTAGGATGAGAACAGAAGTTTTTGATGCACTAGTGTAGGTTTTGAATGGGTTAGGTGCTGGGTAGTGAGTGTATACAATAGCTAAAACAAGTATCTGTGCAGGAGGGGGTCAGTGTTGCCAAAAATCAAAAGGTAGTGATATCTCAGGAGGGTTGATATACATGACTCCCCCACCTGTGTTTAGTGTTGCCTTATAAGAAACTGTGATTACTGTCTCTCAGTATAGGGAGACAGTTCTTACCACAGCTAATATTTGGATTATATAGTCTATCTCTAGCTGGATAGCATAATCCCATAAGGGCTGGTCATTTGTCTTTGAGTTGGTTATTTCACGGGGAGGGGCACTGTACTGCCAAGAACTTGTTCACACGCAGGGAACACGTGTGGTTGGATTATATGGTTACCACCCAGCATTGTAAATGGTTTTCTGGCTTACAAGAAATCTTTAGGCTTGTCACTTAATGTAAAGCCACCTGAAAAGGAAAGAAGAGTAATAAAAAGGGAGAGAATGGATTTATATAGCCCTGGAGTTAGTGCATTCAAATTGCCTTGACACTGAATGCCACATAATAATTGAATCATGAACCTGATTCACCAAACATCCTATTGCTGGAGCTCTGCCAGGGCCAGCTTGTGGCAATATCACATTTCACAGTATTTACACTTATTTAGGACGCCATATCAGATGCTTATCAATAGAGAGAGAAATTATGTACTGTTTAGAAAGAGTGGTTACCATTTACTGGAAGACATGCCACTACAAAAATGGAAGGTTAGGCTTTTACGAGATTATTGCATCATAAAATATATTAGTGTGAATACTGTCATAAAGCTGTTTACGATACTGTATTACAAAGTTGTCGCCCCCCAAATTATCACTGGTGTTAAGGCAGTGTGTCCAGGCATCTCAGAATGAATGGATCATGAATTTGGCTCTGTTTTATTTCTTGGAAAAAACAGTCTTGTGGGCTTGTCATCTTCCTTCTCATGTAGTATGCACAGATAGCTGTTTTAGCTAGTCTATTCTATGACTGATTTATATAAAAAAAAAAAAAGAATTAAAAAAAAAAACGATGTTAAACCAAAGTCACTGGCAGATGGTCGGGGCCCGTGACCTGTGCTGTGAAATAATATGCTTTTCACAACACAGTCCCTTTAGGATGGAGGTTGTTTAGTTAGGGGGGAAAAAATTGTGTGAGGTATTGTGTTAGGTAGAGGAAAAAGAGGGAGGTACAGTGTTGGGTAGAGGAAAAAGGGGAAAGTGTATTGTTGGGTAGAGGAAGAGGAGGAAAATATAGGGTTGGGTAGAGGAGGAAGAGGGATGTTGTTGAGGCAGTGCATGTAGTGTTGAAGGTTTTGAGTGGCTAGATAGTGAGTATGTACAGGAGTGAATATTAATAGGGGGGGGGAGAGAGAGAGAGAGAGAGAGAGAGAGAGAGGAGGCAAAATAAAACAATAAATATGATTGCACATTTTATTTGGATGGAGGTCACTTTTTAATTAATTNGGGGGGGGGGGGGGGGGGGGGGGGGGGGGAGGGGAGGAGAGGGGGGGGGAGAGAGAGAGAGAGAGAGAGAGAGAGAGAGAGGAGGCAAAATAAAACAATAAATATGATTGCACATTTTATTTGGATGGAGGTCACTTTTTAATTAATTTGTAGCAGTGGTCAAGTGAAAGGTTTAGTACAACTTCCTTGGTGGTTTGGATGGCCATAATGCTTTTATTTTCTTCTGACAAAGTGGAGTCAGAGTGGAGGGTCAGTTTAACTAATAACCAAGAAGACTCATTCCTGTCTCATTAATAAATTTCACTGTTTCATAGGTTTGGTCCAGTTCTTTGAAATAAAAATAAACTAACATGTTGTGAAGAGGTACATAGTGAGGCTGGGGGGGAAAAGGCAGCCTCTTAAGTGTGTGTGGAGGTCTTGTTGGGGTGTGGTGGTTGTTTACGACGTTTACGTGTTGGTGTTTTTCCGGTTAGAGAGTCCCTTGGTTGTCCTTTGTGTGTTTAGCCACAGATACCAGCTGGTATTATATTGGTGTTGATGTTGAATGGGAAAGTCATGGAGCACTTATGTAGAGAAAAATAAGTAAGGTAGTCAGGATTTCAGAGGCTAAGATCAGGGAGTGAGCTTCTGTCCCTTTTCACTGGACTTGGCATGGTTATATCAGTGCCACCACATGAAGGTGTCTCCTCAGCACCACATTTTTGTAACAGTTGGGTGTGGAAGGTGAGAATCGGGGGTAGGGTTGCAAGAGGATGATTGAAAAAAGACCTGGAATGAGGTCATAGTGTGTGAACTCAGGGATTAGGAACTGGATAGGGAGACTGCCAGAGATCAAGCAGCCATTAGATGACCAAGACCAATGCAAGCATGTTAGATCCTTTTACAAATGATATACTAATGATATGAAAATACCATATCGCTTCTACAGGCCCACTATTCACTATTAATTTGCAAGTTATTTCAGCACCTCAGTATATATACTGTATGTGCAAAGAATTGAAATATATTCAATCACATTCATCTGAGATCTAATGGCACATTTTCCACACTGTTACAAACTGAATATGTGTAGATTGTGAGTTTCGTTTGTGTAGAATGCCAGCAGAAAGTAATTCCTCATTTAATAACTGATATATATTCTCGTAAATTGCTGATAGGTGAACATTGAAGTTAGGGTGAAGTCCCAGCAAGAGGGACTTTTTCTCAAGCATTTAAGGATCATATTCAAGACAGTATCAAGATATGTATTAGTGTTAAATTTGAATTAGTAATATTTTTAAATTATTAACCTTGATCTTTCACAGCACACCTTTGAGATTAATTAAGAATTATATTATGTGAAAAGTGTTTGTATTTTTGACTGACAGATTGGGAGAAACTGTGCTTAGTGAAAGTATCATAAATGAGGAATTAATGATAGGGGTTTCATTATTATTATTATTTATTTTACTCTAACAAGCAATTTCTGAAGCTTAAACCAATGATACCCTTATTAGCATTATACTACAAATGAAAACATTTGGCTGTTATTTTCTGTTTTAGCATTTCATATAGTTAAGTATTGTATTAGGCTTCCTCCCTCCATCTGCTTCCTCTTCTCCTCCTCCTCCTTGTTCTTCTCATCCTTTCTCTTCTTCCTTCGTTTTCTTCTCCTCTTCCTTCCTCCTCCTCATTTTACCACCCATCCAACCTCTCATCCACCACCACTCTGCAACCCACCCTACCACCACCACCCTACAACCC
>JAGKTI010026056.1:0-13734 GCA_018397915.1 Birgus latro | reverse complement strand
TAATAGTAGTAGTAGTAGTAGTAGTAGTGGAAATAATAGTATTAGTAATAATAACAATAATAATTATAAATGATAATAAAAGTAAAATAATAGTATAATAATAATAATAATAAGAAGAAGAAGAAGAGCAATAACAATAATAATAGTAATAATCATTAAGCAAATGAAACAGCGAGATCTCAGGCCCCAAGCTGTCATTGCAAAGCATCGCTCGGTATGCCTCCGCTAATCCTTGCCTAATCCTTGTGCAAGGACTCTCCTTACCGGTACCTCCTTCATGACAGGCTTCACTGTGGGTTTAGGAGTTAAGGAGATATCGCATCTACAATGATACACTAAGTTGACCCCATATAAACTTGACTTTTGACCCCTTGACCTAGGTGTCCTAATCAGATCGTCATCTCGTCATAGTGCATCACTGACAAAAGTTTGGTGGAAATCTGTCATGGGTTCAGGAAATATCGTGCCCACATTAATGTTAAGGAGAGATGCCTACAAGGATAAACTAAATTGATCTCATATGACTTTGACCCTTGGTCCCTTGGCTTTGCTGAGCTAATCAGTTCATCGTCCCTTCATACTGTATCAGCGACAAAAGTTTGTAATCTGCTGAGGTATTCAGGAGATATCACACCAACAAGATAACTTAAGTAGACCATATATAACCTTGACCTCTGACCCCTTGACCTAGATGAACTAACAAGTACATTATCTCCTCATACTGCATCGCTGCCAAGAATTTGGTGGAAATTCTATTAATGGCTTCATGAAATATTGCGTCCAGAAAAGTGTTATGGACAGACGCACGCATGCACGGATGGACCAATCACCTAATGCCTCCCCCACCATAGGTGGGCAGAAGCATAATAATAAATAATAAACAGACCTATATTAATACCGCAATACTACTACCATATCCAGAGGTGGACACCACAATGAAAATTCATTTCAGCAACGCAAATCCGCAAACTAATAAAAATGCCTTCTGCAACCGCATATCCTCAAAATTCTTGAAATGTGCAGTTCCGCAAATGCAAAAACGAAAACAAAAACTTCAGTACTACGGCATCAGCTTCATCTTATTCTGAATACCATTAGAGGGTTATATTAAGTTTAGGATGATATTTTTCATAATCACGGGGTTAAAAATCATCTCTAGTTGCTCATGTACTACAGTTATATCTTTATTCACGCTATTCTGACTAACAGTAGATGACTATGAAGTTTGGAAATTGTCTAAAGTAATGAATGGGATATATAAAATTATAGTTAAAGTAAAATTAAAATATTTCAGTTACTATTATTAGTATATTAGACTGCTTATACTACAAAACAAGGGTTAATCCTTCCTCTCGTATTTATAAATGAATTAAATTACTACACTTCACAGCTCACACTTGACAAGTTGACACACCAGTCCACCTCTATTCCTCGGCTCTGACCTCAATCCACACTCTTTAGTCACTGTCAGACTCATGCAACAACTGAGACAACTCCACCGTACAGTCTTTTTATCTATCTATCTATCTGTCTATCAGTATTGATACCGCATGGAGAAAGGTGGTTATATCGTAAGAAAAAAGGTAAAATTGTGTTCAGTTTCATTTCAAATGTTTCTTGTTTGTTATTTATCTACCTAATGATTTTTGTTGAGACTGAAATACTGGCACTGGCAATGCTATAAGTCTTGCAATTCGAAATTTAGACTAAAGGTCAATTCTAGGTGGACTGGGAGGCTTCGTAGGAGTAGGAGTAGACTGTAGCACCAATCGACCAGGGCAGTACTCCCAAGGTGGATGGAAAGCTGTTGACAGGGAGAGCTGGAGCTCCCGTTTCATCAGCCCTCGGGACTTGTTCCTGACCATTCCCCTTTGCTGAACTTTTTCAGTGTCTCAGTAACACAGAGAGTAGGCCAGCATACTCTCTAATACAAGTTTCTCTAACTGTCAACACCAAACTACATGCACGCTACACACTACACTTCCTTTTCAAAGTTTGTAAACTGGCGCACATAAAACATGCCTCAGAGTCCCCAGTGGGGGAGGACCATAAATGCCACCACCATCCGCCCCTCTCCTGGTTACGATTCATGGGGCTGCCTGGAACCACTGTCTGGCTCACTCCATCTTCATTTCTATAACATCTGCGGCCTTTCCTCTAACTTTCACTCTGTTAAACACCACCTCTTCTCCTCTAAACCTCACCTTCTCTTTCTCTCTGAGACTCAGCTGTCTGAGGCAACTGACAGCAAACCCTTTTCTGTATCCTCCTACTTTCTCTATTCTCATTTCAAAGCCAACGGTGGCTGTTACGTATATGTACGCAACGATCTATCTTGTTCTAGTATTCCTGAACTTGATTCTTCTGAATTCTCTACTCTCTGGCTTCGGCTCTCCTGTCATTCTCTGAATAAATATATCTGTGCTGTTTATTTATCTCCTAATTCTACTGACTATCAAAAATTCTTTGACTATCTTACTTCTACGATGGAACACATTCTATCTATTTCTCCTTTCTCTGAAATCTCCATTCTAGGAGATTTCAATGTTCACCACCACCTTTGGCTCTCCTATCCTTTCACTGATCCACCTGGTGAACAAGCCTATATCTTTTCTATCTTTAATGACCTAGAGCAGCTTGTACAGCACCCTACCCGTATCTCTGACAGCCTTGGAGAGAGTTCCAACATATTTGACCTTTTCCTAAAAACTAATCCTTCTGCTTACACTGTTAATCTTTTCTCTCCGTTGGGCTTCTCCGATCATAACCTTATTACCTTAACCTGTCCTATAGCTCCGGTACGGCTTGTGGATCCTCCAAAGAAACGCCACCTGTGGCACTTTGGAGCTGCAGATTGGGAGGCCCTCAGGCAGTACTTCTTTGATTTTCCTTGGAACGATTATTGCTTCCATGGCCGGGAGCCATCTGAGTGTGCCTTGCGCATTACGGAGGTTATTCTCTCGGGCATGGAAGCATACATTCCTCTCTCATATCCTCTGACTAATGCAAGAAAGCCTTGGTTTCATTACGCTTGTTCTAATGCTGTCCGCAACAAGGAGAGGGCCTACAAATGGTACCGGAGTCAACTCACCCCTGAATCACATCTTTTATATGTTTCTGCCTGGAATCGTGCTACGTCTATTCTTCGCTCTGCTAAAAATAATTTCATCCGTGCTAAATGTTCTCAACTCTCCAACTCGAATTCTTCTCATTCCTTCTGGCACCTTGTCAAAAACATTTCCAACAACTTTGCCTCATCATTCTTCCATAATCTTTTCTACTCTGATGGCTTTGTAGCTTTTTCTTCTACAAATAAAGCAGATCTCTTCATTCAGACTTTCTCCAGTTCCACCTTAGACGATTCCGGTGCTATTCCTCCACCACTTGCCCCCTCTGACTTCCTCATGACTGACATTAAATTTTCTTCAGCTGATGTATGTTCTGCCATCACTGGTCTCAATAATAACAAGGCATATGGGCCTGATGGAGTCCCTCCTGTTGCCCTCAAAAACTGTGATTCTGTGCTTACACTCTGCCCAGGTAAACTCTTTCGCCTTTGTCTATGAACTTATACCTTTCCTTCATGCTAGAAGTTTGCTCTCATTCAGCCAGTCCCAAAGAAGAATGACCATTCCCAACCGTCTAACTATCGTCCAGTTGCTTTAACATCCTGTGTCTCTAAAGTTTTCGAGTCAATTCTTAACAGAAAAATCTTAAAGCATCTTTCCTGTCACAACCTTCTTTCTGATCGTCAGTATGCGTTCTGTCAGGGACGCTCCACTGGCGATCTTCTCGCCTACCTTTCAGACTCCTAGTCATCCTCCTTTCGGGACTTTAGAGAAACCTTTGCCATTGCACTTGACATCTCAAAGGCTTTCGAACGAGTCTGGCATAAATATTTAATTTCCAAACTGCCCTCCTATGGTTTTCATCCTTCTATCTGTGCCTTCATCTCTAGCTTCCTTTCTGGTCGTTCTATAGCCGCTGTTGTAGACGGCTATCGTTCTTCTCCTAGACCTCTCAACAGTGGTGTTTCTCAGGGATCTGTCCTATCACCAACTCTCTTCCTTTTATTCATCAATGACCTTCTAAGCTGTACATCTAACCTTATCCACTCATACGCTGATGATTCCACCCTTCACCTTTCCATTCGGTTTCCGCTATGTCCATCTCAGCAATTACTTCAGCAAAAAAGGGATGAGGCTATGGCACACCAAATGTCTGACTTGGCTCATATTTCTGATTGGGGTAAAAATAATCTTGTTATTTTTAATGCATCAAAAACTCAGTTCTTACACTTATCAACCCGACAAAATTTTCCTCAGGATTACCCACTAATGTTTAGTAATGTCCAGCGTCATCCTTGAACATGCTTGGGGTTTCATTCTCTCGGGATTTGTCTTGGAAAGAACATATTGCATCTCTTGTGAAATTTGCTTCCAAGAGATTATGTGTGCTAAGCCGACTCCGAACTTTCTTTATCCCTGCACAGTTGTTGACCCTGTACACTGGTTTTATTCGCCCGTGTATGGAGTACAACTCTCATGTGTGGGGAGGCTTCCCACATGCAGCTCTTCTCAATAGGGTGAAGTCAAAGGCTTTTCGTCTCATTAACTCTCCTCCTCTTACTGATTTCCTTCAATCTCTGTCTCTTCGCCGCACTGTTGTATCTTCATCTCTCTTCTATCGCTACTTCAACGGTCACTGTTCCTCTGAACTGTCTGCTTGCATCCCTCCACCTCTACGACTGGCACATAGTACCCGTCTAGCAACAAACTTTCATCCCTTTTCTGTCCAACTCTCTAATACAAGAGTTAACAGTTACTCCCAGTCCTCCTTTTATGCAACTGGTCAACTGTGAAACTTTCTTCCTCTGTCTGTATTCTCTACTTCCTATGATCTCCAGTCTTTCAAACGCAGTGTGTCCAGGCATCTCGAAATGAATGGATCTTGAATTTGGCTCTCTTTTGTATTGTTTTTGCTTTTTCTTGGAGGGAACAGTGTGCAGGCCCATGACCTTTGGTTCCTTCTTCCTTGCATAAAAAAAAAATCTTGGCACTTTTCACCTTGATATTGGCTTCTGTGCTAAACAAGTCTTTCCAGAATCGATGTAGTTTACATCACTAGCATATATTATAACGTCTGTGAATCTGGAAAATAAATTGATCGTGAATTAGGCTTCATATTTTTCTCTGTTTATTAGGGGAAGAACATTTTGCTGGCTTTTATCGTTAGATTCTTATTTCTTACCCTCCCCCCAGAAAGCACAAACAGTATATCATTAAGAAAATGCAGAAAGCAACCCTCCAGTGTAAAGCAGAATTCGACTTGCTATGATAATGTTTTGCTTTATTATTCAATCACGAGTACGAACGTTGCCTCACCTTGGCTTATACTCATTTTCATTCCTTTCCTGAGACCTTTGTATGAAGCCAGTGAATAACAAAAAGAGATCTATCTGATACTCAGCCGTTCTCTCTCTCTCTCTATTTTTGAAGGAATCATAAAATTGCCGTACAAAATGTACGATAATGAAAAATGCATCGCACCGAAGGTGAATTTATCGTAATATACAATATTTACTGCACATATGGCAAGAGTGCGGGAGTGGCAGGCGGCACTGGCAAGCCTGACTCACCCAGATGCCGCCTATCAAGCTAGGCAGTGTAGATATTCCCGGGCTAATTTGGGTTTGCGGAAGTGCTTCCGCAAGCACAAAACAGCAAATTTCAGCAGAATATGTCGCAAATGCAAAACCGTAAAGGAAATCACACTTCCTCAAATGCGGAATTTGCGGATTGCGGAAGTGATCGTGGAAGTGTCCAGCTCTGCTACTATAGCTCATTCAGTTTTTCTTGGGCCAGACTTTCGTCCTTTTGCAGCTTATTTCTCGTAGCGCAGTGGTTGAATATGTCAATACGAGGGCTCTGCATCTCTTCCACAGCACTTCTTCGTGACTAGCACCATATTCTAGTGTTAATCTTTTGTTATTGCCCAGCATTCAAGATGGAGAGATGGCAATTTTATGCCAAGTTAAAATGAACAGATTATAGCATACTAAATATTTGAAAACGAGGTATAGATTGCGCCTTCTATGGAGAGAATTGCAACAGCAGGCTAGGCACCATGTTGCCTCCCACCCTCTCCCAAAACTTGCTCAGTTGCTATGCACTGTTCCCTGTTATTGTTTCCATCTTTTTGTTTCCTTTTCATTAATTCTTACTTTGATTAGTGTAGCCATTTTTGGTACTGTATATATCGTGTTTTATGATTACCTACATCATTTACGATGGGCAGTGCATGCTAATACGAGGATATATAGAGAATGGTTAGGTTGGATGTCGCTATCCAAAAAAATAATAATAATAAATATAAATAATAATAATAATAAAATAAAATGCCCTATACACTTTTGTCTAAATTTAACCTCAGTTGTTACATCCTTATAAATCAGGGTAACCTAAACCAGCACTGTTTACTGCAGTACTTTTCACATAAAAGAAAGAAAAAAAGAATGATTTCATTAAATCTGTCGGCCCATGCTTCAGCAAAATTTTTAAGGGTGTGACCACCGTATTAGTCGTATGCCTAAAAAATGTTCTTTGCGCAGCTGTCAACTCTTCATTTAGTCTTTATGCTTAGGCACAACAGTTGCACTAGTGTGGCACTATATTTATTTTTAGGCTTACCCTGAATTTTGTATCCACTTAATTTTCTATGAAGTAAAGACTTAAGTTTTTGTTTTCTGCAATGACTTATGGAGTAATTCATATAATTTATTAACCTCCAAAACCCGTTAAATATGATACTCAGTCCTTTAATCGTATTTTTAAACATCTTCATTACGACTGTTACAACTCTTTGGTGGAATGCCACATTTGTGCGATTTTTTAATACAATTGCCAGGAAAACATACAAGTGCAAGCAAGATCTTGATATTCTTATGAAATTGCAAAAGAATGTGAATTATAGGTGATTACAAAGCAGTTGTTGTTCAGTCGTTAAGCTTGCCACCAGTTAAATTCCGTGCCACAATCCTTGAGTCTACAGTTGTGGCAGGACAATTTTGTTTAAGAATATGATCATAAGTTACAAGACTGCAGACGATATCCTAAAAATTATATAATTTGTATGACAAAGAAGTGTTTCAGGGATCAAATGTAAGTATTACAAGTAATATCTTTCATAAAAAAAATTCATTTAAACTTATAACAGACGTCTCACCATTTGTTTTCCAATTTTCCCACCTGACTTTTATTTCCTCTTACTTTCTTTTCTCAGAATTTATGGGAAATCCGTGCATCACCATCCCTTGTCCAGGCTGGGTAGAGCATCGCAATGAAACACAGCAAGGCATATTAAATGATGAAATCCGGTTAATCACGAATAAAAGCAAAAAAGCATGCTGGCCATTCAACTTACCCACCGCACTGGGAGGCAACATGGCGCCTGTGGGTCATGTGACCCAGGCAGGCAGAAACACTATTGTCGCAACTTTACAGAAGGTGCTGTATCGAGTGAGCTGATGACGGACGCCCACACCTGTCATGCATCCTTGCTATTCTTCAGCTAACAAGTGGAGACCATATAAAGACATGCGCAGTGGAAAACTTTTACAGTTCTTTAATTCCTCAGTATACTTCAATCTATCTAGCCAGACACCTTAATAGTGTAAGGGGTAGCCACAAACAAATCGCCTCCATTTCGCCCTGTCCCCCGCTATTTCACTGCCCTACTCCCAGCTCACACCCCTCTCTCGCATATACTTCTTGTCGCGCCGTCCCTGAATACAACAATGATATTTACCCCGGGAATATTATCCTTCCGTATTTATTACTTTGGTATCGTGAAACAGTAGACACTGGCATGCACGACTTCGATGTTCACTATTCATATATATTCAGAACTGGGAACTGGAAGAAATGAAAATGATATGGCTTTTCTAGGCTTTAATTATCAAAAAGTTATCTACAAAATATTTACACATATAAAAATCATGAGGTATTTTTCCACCTTATTTCACTTCACATAAAAGTTCCGTGCTGGATACCGTTTATTACCCCCGCACTTAATCATCTACACTTAATTCACGTAATTACTAACACTGTATTAACTAATTAAAGCACTCTTTTATTCCGGGCTTTAAAGTCAACCTTATATATTTAATCCTTTAAATACACACTAGTACTGTTATAACTAAAGCACTCTCTTTTATTCACTTATTGAGATTATGTTACACTGTTACATTAGTATCTTATCACTTAATACAATAAACATATTTAAACAGTAAAATCTTCTCTCCTTCCGTTTCTTTCTAAGTAACTAGGAGCCTCACTACAAGTCCCGACGACAAACAAATAGTACCACCAAGTTGTACCCGCAATTACACTAGCTTGTACTCTTACTCACTGTCAGCAGAAGTACTCTCATGTCGTCCCTGGAACTCTACTTCCTCACGCTCGCAGCAGACTTCCTTTCGGCTTCACGGTTACGTCCTTTGTGACGTCTTGCTGCCCCGGGTCGACGTCTCCTCGCCACGACATTACTCTGAGCTCTGATACTGTATTGCCCTACACTACCCTGTCCTGGCCTCGAGGGTTGCTGATGTTCACCAGCAGTTCACATGGTTGCGAGGTGGGTGATGGCTTCACCCACTGATCCACCACCTTCATCCACACGTCATCCGCGCGTCATCCACCGTAGAGGCTCGAGCAAATGCAGAAGTCAGCATGTTTCCCACTGTAGTAAATGCAGAGGTCAGCACGGGTTCCCATCCTCTGCCTGACCTCTAACCCCGACACCACTCCTCTTACTCTCTTTCTCTCTCCTACTTTCTCTTCAGCTTTCACTCACTCTCTCTCAACCTTCCCTCCTTCACTCCACCTCCCTATACCTATTGTCCGCAGCTATATGTGGAGCTAACATCAGGCTCCCTACTCTTTCTCTTCTGTCCTTGTATCACCCTAAACTCACGTCCAGCAGGTGTACTTGTATCCACACCTGTTACAGCTGTGTGTCTGCTTACATTTGCCTGAGGAGAGCCATGTCGGCTTCCCGACACTCTCCACTCCATCCCTCCACTTCATCCTTGGCCTCCCCCTCCCTCTCCCCCCCTCCACCTCAGTCACATACACTCTCCTCGTCAGTCTCAAGCTCTCCATACTCTCCACGGGGTCAAACCACCTCAGTGTGTTCCTCCTAACGCTTCCTATCACATCAACATCGACAGCACAATGCTCCTTCAATTCCTCATTTGTCAACCTGTCTCTCGATGTAACTCCACATGTTCCTCTCATATAACCCAATTCCACTGCTCTCACTCTTGACTTGTTTCCCTCCAACAAGGTCCAAGCTTCACTTCCATATGTTAGAGTTGGTATCAGAATACTGTCATACGGTAACTTTTTCACTTCCATGCTCACTCTCCTGTTTCTTATCAGTGCTTTCAGAGAAAAAGCAATCTTTCTTCCACGTTGCACCCTTTCAAGCACTTCACCCTCTAAAGTTCCTTTCTTACTCATCACACTACCTAAGTACTTAAATGTACTCATATTTTCCATTTTCTCTTCATCCAACCACACTGTACTTTCAGTGACTTCATTTCTCTCGAAGATCATAACTTTACTTTGCCCTACATTCACCTTTAGACTCCATTTCTTACACACTCTCCCAAATTCATTCACCATGCCTTGCAACTCCCCTTCTTCTTCACTTAACAACACAGTATCATCTGGAAACAACATTACCGAGAGTTACCACACACTGCCCTCCCTCATCAGGGTCACTCCAACATCCACTGCCCGATCTTGTATTTCATTTATAACCATATCCATATACAAATTGAACAACCATGAAGACATGACACATCCCTGTTTCAATCCAACCTTCATATAGAAAAATTCACTCAGTTCACTCCACACACACTGCAGTCTTAGCACCCTCATAAATACTCTTCAAGGTATTCAGCAACTTCCCATTTACTCCATATATTCTTAATACTTTCCACAATCCTTGTCTATCCACCATGTCATATGCTTTCTCCAAATCCAAGAAGGCTGCATACAACTTCTTTGCGACTAAAGACCTAAGAATAAATATCTGATCTACACAACCTCTTCCCTTCCTAAAACCTCCCCATTCTTCTCAAACTAGTTCGTCTGTTATTTCTCAAACCCTGTCAATATGTATCCTATCATATACATTTTCTGTTACACTAAGAAGACAAAAGCCTCTATAGGTACCATACACTTCTTTTTCCCCTTTTCCTTTGTACAGGAAAAGAATTATACCTGACTTCTAATCCTCTGGGACTTTACCTTCCTCCCAGGCCAATCTACACATCTTCCGCATCCATTCTACAACTACTGCTATCTCTTCCCCATGCTTCAGCATTTCACTACACTCCATCAATTCCTGGGGCTTTCCCCATTTTGACTTTCTTCATTGCTTCCACAACTTCCATCGTACTAATTTCTTCCTCTCTTCCCACATCCCTCCTTCTCCCAGTCTTTCGCCAGCCGCTTACACTCACATTACTTTCATTCTCTATGTTCAACAATTCCTTATATCTTTCTATCTCCTCAGTTGTTCTCCCTTCTCCATTAGTAATCTACCATTATTATTTTTTAATCCCCGGCTAATCTCTTTAATACCCAGTCTAACTCTCTTTACCTCTTTCCAGAAGATTTTCTAACATTCCCTCCAATTTACATTCAAATTCCATCCAAATTCCTCATCCACTCTCTTCTTACTCTCTCTTACTAATCTTTTCACCTCTCTCTTCCTCTCCACATATAACTCTCTCTTCTGTTTCTCAACGTCCTCCACACCCCTGTTTCTCGTCTACTCACTACCGTATATGCTTTCTTCTTTTGTGCCACACCCTGTCACACCTCTTCATTCCACCATGCTTTTCCTTGCACCCCCTTCCGTCTTCTCTTCACCCCACACACCACCTCATATGCTGCACAAATTTCTAAGGTGAATATCTTGCACACACCTTCCACGTCCCCCATCTGCTCCAAATCATATTTACCCAATCGCTCCTCCACTTCTCTCTTATATTCTGCCTTTTTTCCACTTTTCACCCTCTTTGTAAGAAGTACTTCCTCCTGTCCTTCCCATCTTCTATTCCTCCACTTCATTTCAACCCTTACTTTCACCACCACCAACTGGTGGTCAGAAAGTCCACTTCCCCATCCTCTATACGCTCTTGCATCCATTACACACCTTCTCATTCTATTATCGACACACACATAATCAGTCATTGCCTTCCGCTCTTTTAGTTCACCACCCACCCATCTCATCACTCGCCACGTATACCTGTGCATCATTTTGTGCCTGAAGAGGCTTTTGGCTATCGCCTACCCCCTCCCGGCAAAAGTGTCCACAGAACACTGCCATTCTCATCCACTTCTGTAGGCAAACCCCACTCACCAACTCCACCTTCACATTCCTTAGTTTTCCATTCACATCTCCAATCAAAAAGACTCTCTCATTCCTTTCATACTTTTCAATGCATGCTTCCACATTTGTCCAGAACACTTCTTTCAATTTGCTTGCACGATCTTGCATTGGCGTATACACACAAAATAACCCACATTTGAAGTCCAACTTTCAATCTTACCCACAGTTCTTGAGCCAACTGATCCATACTCTCTTATATTCTCCTTCCATCTTTTGCATATAACAATACACACTCCTTCTTTTGCCCTTTCACTCACCCACTCCCGCACATACACCCCATCCATACTTCCATTCTCTCACACTCTCACCCCACATTTAGTTTCAGTTAATCCACATACATCCACTTTTGTGCCCTCATGCAACTGGACAATCTCTCTCTCTCTCTCTCTCTCTCTCTCTCTCTCTCTCTCTCTCTCTCTCTCTCTCTCTCTTTCACCTCATCATTTGCACCCCTTACATTCCATGCCTCAATCCATCCCATCATCTTTGTTCGATCCTTAGTCGTCACCTGTTTGTCAGTCCTGGTACAAGGATTCTTGTTCGTATTTTTAATTAGTTGTTTTCCGGGCAGAGATTTACTCAGTCGCCTCCCTCCTAACCAGCAGAGGTGCCAACATCACTCTACACTGGATTCCGGGGCATGCTGGGATTCTCGGCAATGAGCAGGCTGATGCCGCCGCACGCTCAGCTTGCTCTCTCCCGGGAATTACATTCCCACTCCGCCCCAGCACCTCTAACACCATTGCCACTCTGGCTGGCAGTATTGGCAGGCTGTCCCGTGAGAATCACGAACTGTGTGTCGCAGAGGGCTCTCGATCTGCCATGTGGTATGCCACTGTCACAACACATCAACCGCTCCTGCCCCCACCAGGCCTGCCCAACTACCTTGTAGTAAGGCTCCGGCGATTACGTTTGGGGTATCCTTGTCACAGCCAGATTGCCGCAGTCGCACCTGAGCCATGTCCCCATTGTCTCGAGAGGGCTGAAGAGCCCTTAATCCACTACATACTTCACTGCCCAGCCATTGCCCGGCTCAGATCCAGCACTGATGCTGGCTTT
The DNA here is from genome assembly GCA_018397915.1 of Birgus latro. Taxonomy (NCBI): domain Eukaryota; kingdom Metazoa; phylum Arthropoda; class Malacostraca; order Decapoda; family Coenobitidae; genus Birgus; species Birgus latro. The sequence goes on along the minus strand of JAGKTI010026056.1, from coordinate 1,209 downwards.
GTTCGGTCTGATATCGAATTCATCTATGCAGCCGGCATTATTGCTCACTCCCCCTTCAATACATTACTATCTCTTGTGAGTGAATACCCAGCCCCTAAGTAATTCAGCAAGCGCACTTAGCGCTACCCTGACAGGCTCTTAGTTTGCCCGTGCCCACCTAGGGTGGACAAATATCTAACAACAACAACAACGTTTTCCGGGAAGGGACAATAACCCTTCGCCAACCCACTTGTCATGCAGGGAACGCTTGTTGGTTAGTTTTAGGCTACCTCCCAGCGTTGTAAATCATTTCCTTGTTTACAGGAAATCATTTGACTTGCCACTCAGTGTAGAGCTACCCTAAAAACAGAGTGCCGCTACACTAAGTGGGTGGATGATGGGCGCCTCCACCCATTATGCATGCCTATTATATTTGCGGAACAAAATATAGTATGGGGACGTCGCAGAAATTTATGTTTGCAGTCTTCAAACGATTATATTAATGAAATATATACATTGTTCATAAAATATTTCAGTAAAATGGGTTTTCTACAGATATATTTCTATCAGTCTGTCTACCTAAGATGAGAACTTTGGTCCTCAGATAACATCCATGCCACATAAAAGTACAAAAACTCAAATATCCCCAAAACTTTTTAAATACATAAATAGTACTGCTGGTTTTCTTGCTGTTACATGTCAAACAGTACTTCTGAATTATGGTAAATAAGGCGTTACAATTACCCCTTTTGGGAGTGAGGGGACGATCGAAGATTTGTTTGCAAATGTTGGGAATGGCAAAGGAATTTGGGAATGTCTTCTATAGAGTGAAACATTTAATATTATTATTATTGTTATTATTAGTTATTATTATTATTATTATTATTAATAATATTATTTTTTTGTTTTCAGGGCATGTTCGTGGTGCTTGTTGTAGGCTGTGGGATATCATGCCTTGTTTTTCTCTTGGAGAAGATTGTGTCCAGTACAATGCCGTTGACAGAAATACAATGAAGTGTAAAAAGACGATGCTACAGTAATTGTGAGATTGGCTCTCTCTCTCTCTTACACTGTTCTTGCACTATTTTGCATTTATATATCTAATACGAAGCTCAGTTGTTATATTTCATTTTTATTAAGGATATCTTTTGCTGCCGAGGTATATTTTTTTACAGTTAGCGAACTGATTGAAGTAAAAAGATCATGACATCAGAATAAAGGTCATTCCAA
>JAGKTI010026055.1:0-13734 GCA_018397915.1 Birgus latro | reverse complement strand
TATATATATTTTTTAAAGATGGAAACACAAAAATACCTGCCACCCAGCCAACAGGTCCTCCAATCAATACTAACAAACTGCATACTGACACCAGAAATAGTCAACATCCACCTGTATCATCAGCATCAGCAGCATCCGAACCTCTTTTTCCAACGTAGGGATGTATCACTAAGCCCAATAACAAAGGGAGAAAATTCTGGACCAAGTTAGAGAACTATATGGATCTGTCCTAACTTGAATAATATCTTCCAGTGGTAACAAGAGTGAAATAAAATACCTAAGCAGCCTACTAGGAGAGAGTATGTGAGGTGGAGAGGGGAAGAAGGTGACCAAGGAAGAGATGGAGAGATGGGGTGGACAGGTATATGAGAGAGGGAAGTGTGAGTTGGATAGAGAGCAGTCTAATGGGAAAAGAAAAGACTGCATGGAGATGATTTATTTGTGGTCATCCCTTATGGGATTAAGGCACTGTGTAACTGGTAAAAAGACATTAGTTACAGTACCATACAGAATGGCATGTAGAAATTTAGACAAGAGCTTCCTTAACCCTCTGACAGTCATCATTCAACCACAAAATCCCACACTGAGGCAATAAAGTACTGTACCAGAATAACTGATAATGATGACAGTGTCCAGGCAAAAGTCCCCTCTTTAAATTTTAAGCAATGATGAAACTAGATGGTCTAGAAAGATCAACAGCAATAAATAAATAACCCAATAGTAAACATCCAGCCTTAGGCTCTAAAAAAAGAAATAGCTAACCTGTTGAGCTAGGACACTAATCCCCCTCAAAGTAGACCCTTTCTGACTTAACACACTTAGCCCAGCATTCTTTCCACTGCCTGAAGCATTTTTCAAAGTTGGTTTTTGGTATCTACTGCAGGTTCTTCATCCCATTCATCATGATCTCTTCTCTCGTCTCAAATCAGGAACCTTTCAGTGGAGTTTTGAGCTTGGGTAATAACCACAAGTTACACAGAGCCATGTCTGGTGAGAACAGAGCCTGCCAGACCAGTGGGACGTTGTGCTTTGGCAAAAATTCGTGAAGTAGCTGAGAAAAATGGGTAGAGGTGTTGTCATGGTGCAGCTTCCAACTTGCTGCTTTCCAAAGGTCTGGTTCCTTCTGCTGAACTGCGTCACGAAGACGACGGATGAAATCAAGGTTGTAACATTTGTCGACATTTGACTTTCTGGTGCGTATTTGTGATTCACAACACCACGGTAGTTGGGGGGGGGGGGGCATGCGAGTGCATTTCACCTTGCTGCGGACCTGTCATGCTTTTTGTCCGGCCAAGATGACCTTTCATGGGATGACTGTGCTTTGGTTTCAGGTCATATGTGCACACCCACATCTCATCTCCAGTGATAACAGTCTTCAGAAAGTCTGAATCACGATTTGCACACACCAACATGGCTCGAGCAACGTTCATTCTAAAGAAGAGATCATTACAAATGTGACAAAGCACCTGCAGGAGATACTGAAAACTGACTTTTTAAAAATGTTTCAGGCAGTGGAAAGAATGCCAGACTAGTGTGTCAAGTCAGAAGGAGCCTATTTTGGGGATTAGTGTTCTAGCTAAACAGGTTAGATATTTATTTTTCTAGTGTGTAAGGCTGGATACGTTCTGGAGAAACCTTGTATAGATGGTTGGGGTACAGGAAAAAATACTGATGAGTAATGGAGGGAGAGCTTAAGAAATATTTGCTGTGGCCACCCTGAACTAATGAGAGGGACTGTGTGCTAGGAAATACACAGAAGAATAGATCCATGTTAAGTAAGAGTACAGGTGGGGGGGGATAGATGCTGTCACATGTTCAGCCAGTCACTACCACAGCATCATCCAGGTTACCAAGGTTATCTCATCTAAGTGTTACTCCAGGTACTAATTTACCTACAAGTCCAATAAGGGTGGATGAACACCAGAGTCGCTACCATTCACAGGCCGGTAGATTTCTATCGACATACTAGTCTGTTTGAGCATACCTAACAGATTTGCATTTTCGTTCAGGCAATTATCTGTTACTTCACAGAATAAGATAATGCTGCATTCACATAACACTTCCTTAACATTTCTTCACAGCTAACAAGTTTTACTACCCATCTCCTATAACAGCTCGGCATCTGATACGGATTGGCAGCATATGTCGGGGGAGAGTAAATCAGCTATAAAAGGTCAATCTACTTGGTCCATGACTCTTACAGGAGTGGAATGGCTGGATGCAAAGGTAGCACCATTTATTTCTCTAAAACCATCAGAGGAATAAGCCATTTTACATGTATTAATGCAGCAATTTTGTTTGCAGCATAATTTTGACTTTTAACCCACTGAATCTTGTGATGTATTTTTTATTTTACTAGTACTACCACCAGATGACTTTAAGTTAGCAAAGGCCTGTAATACTGAATTAACTAATGGAGGCCGTATCTAACTCATGCAGTTCAAATGGTCACTCCTAAACCGAATATAAATGTCTGAAAGCAAAAATAAACCAACTACATCATCACTCTGAAAGGGTTAACACTGAACATGGAAGAAACTAACAGGTGACCAACAAGAAAAATAGGAAATAATTATGACTACACAAAACACCATTGTCTGAAGGAAACTGCATATGCATAACACACACACACACAAAAAAGCTACAAACAGTGACAACAGAAAAAAAAAAAAAAAAAAGGATTTAAGACAGTTTGTTATAATTCAGCTTCATACATTGAGTAAAATTATCACAATATGTGAGCATGAGGAACACCATCAATCCCTACAATTCATTTTTTCACCTAAAAAGGCACAAACACTGTACTCATACACTGCAGAAGGACCCAGCCATGCATGCTTGTGTTAGCCTTTTTTCAATAACGAAAGGCATTTTCTTTTTCCTTTTCTTTTTAACGTCATGCCTCACCTAGGATCTCAAATTTGAATTCAGAATTTTCTTTCTCCAAGGTCAGCTACCACTGAAGACAAATGAGTCAAGCCTACATCCAAAAGTACTAGGCAGAACGCATTTGTGTAGATACTGTATTATATAGGCATCAGTATATATCTCATAACACAATGTACAGGATGTAGTGTATATTATATAGGCATTAGTATATATCTCATAACACAATGTACAGGATGTAGTGTCTGATTTCACATGATATATATACACAGTCTGTTGTCCCAGACTATCAAGAGTCCTAACATATGATGTTTCTCAAAATATCCTCGTAGTCTAAACAAGCAAGAAACTCATGATGTATTCAAACACGTGGAAGCCCACAGGAGATCGATTAGACACTACTACCTTACCTAAACATCCTTTCCCACCTGTATATAATGGGAGAGAGAAGCCCTTCACATCAGAAAGGGAGAGAAGGGGATAAGAGAATGCCCTAGAGCACAATTAGGGCAGAGTAAGGAGAGAGGGGAGACTGGCCGTCACGCTAAGATCATTGTATATCGCCATCAAGATAAATCTACAATAAAACTCAGTAACCCAAGAGTCCTGTAACTCACCTTCGTTGATAATACGTCTCACGACTTTATTCTGGTTGTATTAAATAACCCATCATCGACTTCCCAACAAGAACCTCCGACCACGCTACCGAGACTTGTGCAGGAAATGATATGTTACTGAATGTGTAACAGTCCCAGCCTTTGACTGTGTAAACATAGCTGATTTCCCTATCCAAAAGTGTTGCACATGACAAGCTACTGGGCTTTTGGGTACATAGCACTCATATATGAGTATATCTCAAAGACCATGGTAACCATTATCTCCTAAATAAATGTATAAAGAGAACAAACCAAAATAAACAAATAACCACATGAAAAAAGAGGTGTGGGTGCATCTTGGTATCATCTAAACCTTCCAATCTGGCACAGTGTGTCATGTCACAGGCATGTGAATGGGGGCCTGCAACTGCAGAAACCAGGAGACATGAGCATATGCTTTTTGCTCAAACCATGTGGACAATCTAAGAATGTGCAAAACTGGGACAGTCGTACAAAGGGGAGGCAGAGCAAGAACAGTGAGTATGAGTATATGGGTGGGGGAATGCATTATGGGAGAATTTTTTTCAGGCAGGGACAGATTCCTAATCTGTCCTACTTTCAGCTTGTCCGGGCTATTCTTCACAGGAGGCAATGTAAGGCAACACAGATACAGCCTGATAAATGGGCAGCCAACCACACAGATAATCACACAGACATTTTCATGGGATAGTCTGATTTACTACCCAGCACATTTAACACAATAGTCATGGGCCCATATTCTCAATATTTAAGGACACTCCTTAACACCTTTTCCTATGAATTCATTTTGCTTTATTACACCTTACTCCTATTCTATGCTGCATAAATCTTTCTAGTATCAACATACTCTGCATAAATAACCTCCTTGCCTGATAAGAATATATACCATAGTTTTTACCTTCATATTCTTGAGCAGTGGCCTGGTTTACTTCTTAGTACCAAAATAATGTCACAATCCTGGGTCTTCCCTCCTATCAAGACTGGGATCCCCACAAAACACCTATCACCACTGTGTCTAGCAGCAAACTAACAAGATCCACAGACCACATTTTTTTTTTTTTTCCCCACTGTTAACCCCTTTAGGTCAGTGCTCCTTCACTTTACCACCTCCATACAATTTTTCTCAGTCCTGGAAACAGTAAGCATTAATAAAAAAATAAATAAATAAATAAAAATGCTGGCCTGTTGGAGGCTTTGGTGAATTATACTCTGTTCACTTTAGGCATAAAATTGCTTCTTTCCATCTTGAATGCTTCATCATCTAATCCAGCGTTGCCCCATAAGAAGCATAGGAGCCTGGGGCTAGGCAAGTTGGTCCTGATATTTAAGATGAGAGTGACCAGCCTCACTCACCCCTGAGTGGCATTACATGAGCAATAAACCCCAACCACCCCTTGCATATAAACCTACATCGGGTCAATCCGACTGGAGTGCCTTAATTAGCTACCCACTAAACCAGGTGCCATAAATTGGTTATATGGTTACCACCCTGCATAGTAAATAGTTTCCTGGTGTACAGGAAACCATTTGGCTTGTCACTCAGTGTAGAGTCACTGTCAGACAGAAGGAAGAAGAAAGAATGAAGGAAAAAAATACAGACAAGGAAGAAGGGAAAGAATGAAGGAAGAGGAAATGGCAGAAACCCAAGTGCTGCACTACACTGAGTAAGTGGATGGCAAGCACCCACACATACCCAAAATACAGTAGGCACGGAAAGTATTGACGCTAAAGGGCCGACGTCATTTTTTTTCGCGTTAAGTGAAGTAGGGTCAATACTACCCTCCCCTGCGATGCGAAATGAGCTGACGCTTTTTCAACGGGAGCTGGCAACCCTGCTTGATAGGTTTGGCACCACAGAAGCAGGCTCAGTAATGTTTGGGCAGCCACAGGAGGATTGTCTCTGTGTGTGATGCACCACGAGGGCATGTTTTGACTCAAATAACACAGTTATTTGGTTACCTACCACATTCTCATCATGCCTAAAGTAACCACAAGCAAGGACAAACGTGTGGAAGTGATTACTTTATACAAAGCTGGCCACAAACTCCCATTTATTGCAAATCCGATGGTGTTAGACTGAGGACAGTGCAGAGACTGGTGAAGCGGTTCAAGGACAGTGGGGAGGCCATTCCTCCCACTCCACTTCCCAAGTCTGGGAGACCTCGTAAGACAACCTTCAGGACCCGTCAGCTGATCTCAAGGCAAGTTAGCAAGGATCCAAGGCTAACAGCATGGGATTTAAAAGAAAAGAACCCACAGTTGCTGGCAGATGTGTCTGTCAGAAGTGTGCAGCAACTGTTGCATGACGATCTGGGCTACAGGAGTTTTTGTGCTCGTAAAAAACCACTGCTAACTGCACTTCAGAAGAAAAAGAGAGTAAATTTTTGTAAGAAATATCTTGCCTGGAGTGAGGAGCAATGGAAAACTGTGCTTTGGAGTGATGAGTCAACATTTACTGTCACTGGTACCCCTTCATCACGAGTGTACTGCAAACCAGGCAGTGACCCCCTGGATCCTAAGTACACTTCCAAGTTTGTTAAATACCCAGCCTCACTCATGGCTTGGGGCTGCTTTACATATTATGGTGTTGGTAGGTTGGTAACTCTACCTGCAAATGAAAAAGTGAACCAGAACAATTATTTGGAGCTCTTATGTGATGTTTTAAGTGACTCTTTTGATAAAACCAAGGCAAGAGTATTTATGCAAGATTCTGCCCCTGCACATGTTGCAAAGTCAGTGAAACAGTGGCTAACAGACTGTGAGGTTCCCTTTATTCGAGATTGGCCCGGAAACAGCCCAGATATCAATCCCATTGAGAATTTATGGGCGCACATGAAGCGGTAGCTGCGTAGTATGGACACATCATCTTTGCCTAAACTTGAGGCTGCAGTCAAGCAGCTATGGAGCAGTTTTAGTCCGTCTGTTCTGCAAAACTACGCCATCAGTCTCCCCAGATGCCTTAAGAAGATAATAAAGATGAAGGGGAATGCCAGTAAATACTAACTTCAATTGTGAGTGTTAATTTATTTGTTTCTCCTTGCTAACCACAAGAATGTTTTCTTTTTTTAAGATGGCGTCAACACTTTCCGCGCCTACTGTAACCGGCAAAAGGACAAAAAATATCCAAGTTAAAATGAATGGACAGACATAAGTTTGCTCACCACAGGATTAAACAAACTATACTTCACGCTTCACCTCCTTACTGCAATTTGGGGGATGCAAACACACTCCCTTTTCCTCATAAAATCACCCATCACATTCCCATTACTTCAAAAGGATGGGAAAAGGAAAAAACATGTGGAGTAACCATCATAACCCTAGTTCCCTCTATGTTTCTTTTACTATAACCTGGCCTAAAACTCCATCTCTCCAATGCTAAGCTGTAACAAGAGATTAGCACTAGAATATGATGCTAATTACAAAGAAGCGCTATGGAATGGATGCAGAACCATGGCACTGTCTTTTCTGCCACTGAGTTTGGGGATATTTGTATAGCCAGGCAGCTCCCCTACTGCCTGGTTATACTGATATCACCACATGAAGACAGCCCCCTCCAGCACCAGGTACGAGTAATGGATACACAAACTTAACACAACTCTCCACGCAACTATAGAACCAATCTTCCCCAAGCTGTAACAACATTAACTTGGAATCATTTTTTTTCCCCCCACACCTTTCTGCCTGTCACAGTGTCTAAGATAAGAGAAAATGGTCACATATTACTAATCAAAATAGCTTTTGTGTAATACCACAGATATATTGTGGGCACACTTGCCTATAAGTAACTCTCCTGTATAAGGCCATAGATAACAAAAGTGGCATCTTCACGGCTGTAACTGTCATCATGTAACATCTTGGTAAGAGTGTAATGTCACATTTTGTGGAGAACTATTATGATCATTCTGGTGTGGTCTGAAAGAAAAGGTGGATGATTAATTTTCCCTACAATTTTCATAGCTCTTTTAAGACTGAAGTCTTAGATTACACACCAATGTGATCAGAAAGGTTTTGCTCATCATTTTCACTATCCTCAACCCAAACAGTAATTTTCAATAGGAAATGGGGTGGATAAGATTATTCAAAAACAAGGAGGAAGCACAAAAGTAGAACCATAATGATTCACAATCTGAGTCATTCAATCTTTCTATCTATCTATCAATTGCCAGAAGCCTCAATCCCGCATGGGGTGGCCACAAACAAATCGCCTCCATGTCACTCTGTCCCCTGCCATTTCGCTACCACGCTCTCAACTCTCACCCCCCTCTCTCATATACCTCTCCACTCCATCCCTCAATCTCATCATAGGCCTCCCCCTCCCTCTCACCCCCTCCACCTCACTCACATACACTCTCCTCGTCAGTCTTTCACTCTCCATCCTCTCCACATGCCCAAACCACCTTAACGTGTTTCTCCTAACGCTTCTCATCACGTCCTCGAGCACACCACAACGCTCCTTCACTTCCTCATTTGTTAGTCTGTCTCTCCATGTGACTCCACATGCTCCTCTCAAATAACTCATTTCCACTGCTCTCACTCTTGACTTCTGTCCTTCCAACAGGGTCCAAGCTTCACTTCCATATGTCAGAGTTGGTATCATAATACTGTCATGTAACAACTTTTTCACTTCCATGCTCACCTCCCTATTTCTTATCACTGCTTTCAACGAACCAGCAACCTTCCTTCCCTACTGCACCCTTTCAAGCACTTCACCCTCCAGACTTCCATCCTTACTCATCACACTGCCCAAGTACTTAAATTCACTCACATTCTCCATATCCTTCCCATCCAATCTCACTGTACATTCACTGGCTTCACTTCTCTCGAAGACAATCACGTTACTCTTCCCTACATTCACCTTTAGATTCCGTTTCTTACACACACTCCCAAACTCATCTACCAAGCCTTGCAGCTCCCCTTCGTCTTCACTCAACAACACAGTATCATCTGCAAACAACAATACAGGGAGTTTCCAAACACTGCCCTCTCTCACTAGGGCCGCTCCAACATCCACTGCCCGACCTTGTATCTCTTTTATAACCCCATCGATATACAGATTGAACAACCATGGAGACATGACACATCCTTGTTTCAAACCATCCTTCAACTGGAAAGATTCACTCAGTTTGCCATCCACACGCACTGCAGCCTTAGCACCCTCATACATACTCTTCACTGCCTTCAACAACTTCCCATCCACTCCATATATTCTTAATACCTTCCACAAACCTTGTCTATCGACCCTGTCATATGCTTTCGCCAGATCCATGAAGGCTGCATACAACTTCTTGCCCTTCTCTAGAAACTTTTCCACTAAGGATCTAAGAATGAATATCTGGTCTACACAACCTCTTCCCTTCCTAAAACCTCCTTGTTCTTCTCCAACTAATTCCTCAGTAAATTCCCTAACTCTGTCAATAAGTATCCTACCATATACTTTTCCTATTACACTGAGAAGGCAAATGCCCGTATTATTACCACACACAAAAAATCTTTGCTCAAAACTATGGAAAAGTCATCTGCTCATATTTTGTTTTCATTTTTAGATGCACTGAAGTTACACAGTACTTTCGTTATTAATTTTAGTAAACTCTGACCATACCATTCTATTTAACAAATATTTCTTTGCTGAATGGCATACCAGGAACAGAATAATAGTAATCCTCAATGAACCAACATAATAGAGCCAAAGGCATGTCCAGAAAGTGGATCCATATGGATAATGGACTTCTCCCCTGGCCCCCTTTCATACATAACCTAATTCTGAAAGCCATTGTAAAAGGCCACTACAGTACATTGTACAACACTTGTTCCAGTTGTTTAACACTACTGTATCTGGTCAAGAAGACCTATAAACCACAGCCAAACAATTACCCCTTTCGTGTTTAACAGGTGCAATGCAAATTTCACCCATTCAACGCAGGCTGCGTCTCTGCTCATTTCACCCGCTCGTTACCATTTGACGCTGCTTGCGTCAAAACGAAATGGCCCATTTTTTTGGTTACAGAATGATTTTTAATCCATTTCTGGGCAAGAACAAAGCACCACTTGCGTCCCTGTGTATCCCTCCGCTGCATTCAACCCACCCCACATTCAGCGTCACCCCACTGCCCCAGTCTGTGTGCCATGAGCCTTGCTCAAGCGTAAGATAATTTCCTTTCGCGTTCTGTAAAATTGGCCCTAATTGATCTACAGTAATTCTTTATACACCAAAATGTAGCCAAATAAATTCCCTATAACTTTTACCCAGTAACTATCTATCTATCTATCTACTGCCAGACACCTCAATCCCAAACGGGGTGGCCACAAACAAATCGCCTCTATGTCACTCTGTCCCCTGCCATTTCACTACCACACTCCCAACTCACACCCCCCCTCTCTCATATACCTCTCCACTCCATCCCTCCATCTCATCCTCGGCCTCCCCCTCCCTCTCGCCCCCTCCACCTCACTCACATACACTCTCCTCGTCAATTTTTCACTCTCCATCCTCTCCACATGCCCAAACCACCTTAACATGTTTCTCCTAACGCTTCCCATCACGTCCCCAACCACACCACAACGCTCCTTCACTTCCTCATTTGTTAGTGACTCCACATGCTCCTCTCAAATAACCCAGTAACACTTACCATAAAAATTATATTACTATGAGAAAAAACTGAAGTAAAAAAAATAACTTTAGGCATAATTTACATTCGGCTGATGTTTTTTTTTTACACCATAAGCAAGTACATTTATTCAGAATTTGGTGAAAAACAATTATTATGACTATCGAAACATAAATAAGCGTGTGAGGATAAATTGTTTATCAACTATCGAGTGCATGGAAACACCGTGGTGATGGGGGGGGGGGGGGGGGGGGCCTCTCTCTCTCTCTCAATGTGTGACCTTGGGTGCCGAGGCCCACGTCCTGAGTACTCGCTCGCAGTAGGAAGCAGCCTGCGTCGAATGGTAACACAAGGGCTACCATGGTCAAGCAGACCCATTAACCACAGACACAATCACCAATGCAGAGCCATACCCTGCAGTGACGTGAAAAAACATGCTACACAAGAAAAATGCAGTGGGCACACAAAACATAATGGTAAAATAGAATGAAATCATGGTAAAATAGAGTAAAATCATGGTACAATACAGTTAGCTAGNCTCCATCCCTCCACCTCATCCTCAGTCTTCCCCTCCCTCCACCTCATGCTCAGTCTCCCCCTCCCTCTCCCTCCCTCCACTGCACCTACATACACCCTCTTAGTCAGTCTTTCATTTCCCATTCTCTCCGCATGTCCAAACCGACCAACTTACCAACATAAAGTGCCGAGTCGAGGTTGAGTTGAACGAGGTCCCCGGGAGAAACGACCACTCTTTCCTCCCCTTCGTCTACTGACAGTCGTGCCTCTCGTTCGTATCTGTGAAATGAGGTCATTTAGGTGGGTAATTAACAGACTGTGGAATTAAACTATGAGTAATTAAAACAAGGATAATCAAAGTAGGGGTAATTAAAACAAGGATAATCAAAGTGGGGGTAATTAAAGCAAGGATAATCAAAGTAGGGGTAATTAAACAAGGATAATCAACGTGGGGGTAATTAAAAGTGAGAGTAATTAAAATAAAGACAAATTAAGACAAAGACAATCTCACCCGATGGCACCAACCCCCTGGGGGTAGGGGGTTTTCAAGAATTCTCCCCCAGTATCCCTGCTTGTCGTAAGAGGCGACTAAAAGGGTTGGTGGTGGGTTAGTGCCCCATCCCGTAAAAACAACTAACTAAAAATACGAACAGGAAGCCTCGGACCAGGACTGACCAAAAGTTGACAACAAAGGAACGGACAAAGGACGAGATAAAGATTGCGACCTGGAATGTGAGGGGTATAAATGATGAGGTGAAAGAGAGAGAGATTGTACAGGTGCTTGAGAGTGCGAAAGTGGATATATGTGGAATAACTGAAACTAAATGGTGAGGTGAGAGTGTGAGAGAATGGGAATATGGGTGGGGTATATGCGCGGGAGTGGGTGAGAATGAGAGGGCGAAAGAGGGAGTGTGTATTGTTGTGAGCAACAGGTGGAAGGAGAATGTAAGAGAGTATGGATCAGTTGGGTCAAGGATTGTGTGGGTAAGAGTGAAAGTTGGACTACAAATGTGGGCAATTGTGTGTGTGTGTGCGCCAACGCAAGATCGTGTAAGTAGAGTGAGAGAAGAGTTTTGGACAAATGTGGAAGCCTGCTTGGAAAAGTTTGAAAGGAATGAGAGAGTGTTTCTGATTGGAGATATGAATGGAAAAGTGGGGAATGAGAAGGTGGATGGAGTGGTTGGTGAGTGGGGTGTGCCTGCAGAGATGGATGAGAATGGCAGTGCTTTAGTGGACATTTGTGCTGGGAGGGGGTTGGTGGTAGTTAATACCCTCTTCAAGCACAAAATGATCCATAGGTATACATGGCGAGTGGTGAGAAGAGAGGACGGGGGAATGAATGAACGGAAGGATATGATTGACTATGTGTGTGTGGATGAAAGGATGAGATGTATAATGGATGCAAGAGTATATAGAGGTTGGGGGAATGGACTTTCTGACCACCACTTGGTGGTGGCCAGAATCAGAGTCCAAACAAGATGGAGGAAGAGAAGAAGGGAAAGACAGGAGGAAGTATGTGTTACAAGGAGGGTAGAAAAATTACAAGAGGTAGGAATAAAGGCTGAATATAGAAGGGAAGTGGAGGAGCGATTGGGAAAACATAGATTGGAGCAGATGGGGGACGTGGAGGGTGTGTGCAAGGTATTGACAGAAGAAATCTGTGCAGCATGTGAGGTGGTGTGTGGGGTGAAGAGAAAACGAAAGGGGGTTCAGGGAACAGGGAGGCGGTAGCTCGATCGGTAGAGAGTTGGCTTGCAGTCCCGAGGGACCCAGGTTCGAATCCTCGCTGGGGCAGGGAACAGTTTAAGGATTTGAATTTCATTAAATCAGGCTTTACTGATCTACCAGAAGACCCGCCGACATGTTGTAAAAATAACCCCGCTAATACCAATACACCAGTCCTGTATGAGACAGCCCTAGCATGTATTCAATATGGACGGTGGGTGTTAGCGCCGAAGTGGTGACATGTAGAGGTGTATGGTATGTAGGAGGACGGCTGGGCCTTGATAGCAGGCTGTAAAGCCTATGCCCAGAGTCGGACACATAAAAAAAAAAAAAAAAAAANTGTGTGCAAGGTATTCACAGAAGAAATCTGTGCAGCATGTGAGGTGGTGTGTGGGGTGAAGAGAAGACGAAAGGGGGTTCAGGGAACAGCATGGTGGACTGAAGAGGTGAGAGAGGCTGTGGCACAAAAGAGGAAAGCATATAATGAGTGGATGAGGAACAGGGGCGACAAAGAAGCTGAGAGACGGACGAGAGAGTTATATGTAGTAAGGAGAAGAGAGGTGAAAAGATTAGTAAGAGAGAGTAAGAAGAGAGTGGATGAGGAGTTTGGAAGGAATTTGAGTGCAAAGTGGAGGGAATGTAAGAAAATGTTCTGGAAGGAGGAAAAGAGAGCTAGACAGGGTGCCAACGAAGTCAGTGAGGGTGTGAAAGATAAAAATGGTAGATTACTAGTGGAGAAGGGAGAAAAAGTAAACAGATGGAGAGAACACTTTAATGAACTGTTGAACATAGACAGGGAGAAGGAGGGTTGTGAGAAGAGAGGAAGAAATCACCAGGATGGAATTGGTGGAAGCAATGAAGAAAGTCAAAATGGGGAAAGCCCCAGGAATTGATGGAGTGTGTGGTGAAATGCTGAAGCATGGGGGAGAGATAGTAATAGAATGGATGTGGAAGGTGTGCAGTTTGGCTTGGGAGGAGGGTAGAGTCCCGGAGGATTGGAAGTCAGGTATAATTATTCCTCTGTACAAATGAAAAGGGGAAAAAGCAGTGTGTGGTAATCACAGGGGCATTTGCCTTCTCAGTGTAATCGCTCATTCATCGCTCATCGCTCATTTTTGAAGGCTCCAACATGCTTGCATGTGTCGGCCTTGGTCACCTAATGGCGGCTCTCCATGCTGCTCGATCTCTGGCAGCCTCCCTATTCAGTCCCTTAACCCTTAAGTCACATTTAATGACCTCATCCCATGTCTTTCTCGGTCTACCCCTCCCAACCCCTCCCCCAATATTAACACCTCTCACCCTCTGTACCCAATTATCCTCCCCCATCCTCTCCACATGTCCAAACCACCTCAGCCTGCCTCTCCTCA
>JAGKTI010026054.1:0-13734 GCA_018397915.1 Birgus latro | reverse complement strand
GAGAGAGAGAGAGAGAGAGAGAGAGAGAGAGAGAGAGAGAGAGAGTGCGTCCATGGCTTATGAATCATCCAGTTTTTATTTTTGCTTCCTTATTTTCTTATTACTTTAGTTACAACCAACCGCTCCATTTTCTAAGCAACCTTCTCAAGCGACTTACTCTAGACACTGCATATAAACTATGCATCACATACACTGCTACTCAAACAATCCAGTTTTACTGCCCACACACTCTTGACTATTCTTCACGCTTATACCACACCAGTATCTTATATTTGTATGATGTGATGTCTTCTCTTCCTTCATGCAGCCCTCCACCAGCAGCCAAAAGCAATTTTATCTTCACTGTCGGTTTCATGTCAGTAACTTTCTTTCCTTGATCCACGAATTTTTCACTATCATGACAATTTTTCCCCTCTATCAGTCTCTCTTACAAGATGTACCTCCCACCAATTTCAGTGTTCTTCAGTTACATGTACACTAAATACTCTATAACAAAGCATTTCCTTACAAACATATT
Source organism: Birgus latro (assembly GCA_018397915.1). Taxonomy (NCBI): domain Eukaryota; kingdom Metazoa; phylum Arthropoda; class Malacostraca; order Decapoda; family Coenobitidae; genus Birgus; species Birgus latro. The sequence continues at coordinate 13,217 of JAGKTI010026054.1, read as the reverse complement.
CACCATGATGAGGAAATGGAAAATGTGAGTGCATGCATTTAAGTACTTGAGTAGTGTGATGAGTAAGGATAGAAGTTTGGAGAGTGAAGTGCTTGAAAGGGTACAACAAGGAAGAAAAGTTGTTGGTTCTTTGAAAGCAGTGATAAGGAACAGGGAAGTGAGTATGGAAGTAAAAAAGTCGCTCAATGTGAAGCTTGGACTTTGTTGGAAGGACACAAGTCAAGAGCGAGTGCAGTGGAAATGAGTTATATGAGAGGAGCATGTGGAGTTGCATGGACAGATAGACTGACAAATGAGGAAGTGAAGGAGCGTTGTGGTGTGGATGTGGATGTGACGGAAAGTGTTAGGAGAAATACACTGAGGCAATTTGGCCATATGGAGAGGATGGAGAGCGAGAGAATGATGCAAGTGCATGTGAGTGAGGTGGAGGAGGGAAGAGGGAGGGGGAGGCCATGGATGAGATGGAGGGATGGATTGAAGAGGTATACAGTATGAGAGAGGAGTGTGTGAGCTGGGAGCAGGGCAGTGAAATGGCAGGGGACAAGGTAAAATGGAAGTGATTTGTTTGTGGGAACGTCTTACAGGATTATGGCATCTCACAATAGACAGATATAGATAAAGAGACAGATGGATAGCCTTTATCCTTACCTAAATTCAGTTTCTCACACTGCTACTCACAGATATTCACAAAACACTGGAGCACCCTCTCAAGTTTCCCTTTTCACCCAGCAAGTCAGCAAGTAGTACTCCACTATGTGCAAATATCAAATTTGAAATACTCCATTGTCCAACATCCCTCAATCAGTTCCACTCCCTTTTCCCTAACACTGTCATCTGAACTTCCTTATACACACATTTAATACTTAAATTGCCATCAATTTCACTCTCAGCCTTTACCTCACACTGGAATGCATATATTCAGTTTTCCTTTCACATCAATTGTATGTTCTTGTACTCCCTGTTAAGTCACTGTTTCCTGATCATAAATATAATTTATCAACTAAACTCTCAAGTACTGTGTTTCACTTGCCTCACCACATCCAACACATACAACCCCTAACACTTCCTAAACTCTGTTCATTGCTCCCTGATCATATTTAAGTTTATCTTGGATTTTTAATAACTATTCTACATACTCTATAACAGACCATTTTCTAAGAAAATATTCACCATGGCTACCTTCACTTACAAGTAAAAAAACTGAAGCCTTTACCACTCCAACAGTTTCCAGTTTAAAGTACTGTACTATATGTTCAATTCATTCTTCTAGCTCCCTAAGTAACATTTCTGCACACCTCTCAACACCTGTTGCCTTCCCATTTTTCAAACCTTCATATCTGTAACTAACAAAGCCTGGGTACTTCACTTCTCCTTTTGAGGCATTAAAACTCAACCATGTAAACCAATGTTTTTCTCTCACCTATTCTACTCATCAGTTTTCAGAGGGTTTTTCATATCTAATACTTACTTCCCCTGTGAACATTCCACCCTATTCATCATTACTCCTACATTCACTCATACATTTTCACGCCTACCTACGATGAGTGTAGTACAGCAACACCAATAATGGCCCAGAGTTTCATGCATTTTTAGCATTTAACACTAACTTTATGAAATTTTGTTGGCAACATGACATGTATCTGTAGATATATGCATTCATACCTGTCTAAAAATGACGGCTTAGCGAGTTGAGGGCACGTGGGAAATATCTGAGGGCTGATTCCCTGCTGCAGTTCCTTCAACACCAGTTGGAACTATGCCTACTGATAAGGGCAAACTCAGTTTGGGTCCATGCACAGATCGTATGTGCTTCAACATATTTGGCTTATAGTTTGCCCTATGAGGACAGTGTGGACAGGAGTAAGGTTTTTCTCCTGTGTGAATGAGAAGGTGGTGTCGGAGGTTCTGACGACAATTCCTGCCAGTGATGCAGCGGCCACAGACAGGGCAGGTGAGGTACTCCCGCACCTCCTCACTCACACCGCTGCCCAACAGCCCCTGCAACAAGACCTCGCACTCAGTCCCCAACACTCCCACACCCCTCATACTGACTAAATGAGCCAGCAGTTCACCTAAATTTTTCTAAGTCAATTGTTCATTGATGAGAACAGGATCCTCAAACTTTAGGGTTAACACTTTAAATTCATTTTCAATACCATGGATTTTATTCACAATTACATGTAACTAATATACAAAATGTCCATGAAAACCTAGAATAGTTGTTTTGGTGTACAGAGGTAAAAACATTAAACAATGTTCTCATCCTGAATGTTATCATATAATGATAAAAGACATAAATTACTGTTTAATCAAACACAAAGTTCTTCTTAGAAGCACCTAAACCTTTTAACATATTTCTTGATTGATATAATTATACAAGATAATTTACACAAAGTTCAGTACCATTCCTTCTTGCATCTAAAATTTTGACTAAACACAATATTCAACATCACTTGTCACATCATTCAAAATGCTAAAGTTCTCTTTAAGTCACATAAATCATAAACTAATTTAGCCCAATGAATCCTAAAACACATATCTTTATACTTTCCACAAAATCCTGAATTGTACTACCACATAGCACTTGCACTGAGAGAAGTAACATTTTCAGGGAAATACTACAATTCATACTAATCTCAAGTATAAAGCTGCCAACATAAGCTACCACCAACAAAAAATGCAAGTTTCACGAGGTTGGGGTATGAACTGGGGCTAATGGATGCATTGTCCTGATGTGCTTGATCAAGTTTGACCTGAGAGCTGTACGATGCGGGCAGTGAGGGCAGACATGAGGACGTTGACCCGTGTGTGTCAGCATATGGCTATCACGACGCTGACGAAGATTCCTGCCACGAAACTCCTTCCCACAAACTTGGCATACCAGCAGCCGCTCTCGCTCACTAGAGGCCACACCCACCACTGGTAACAAGCTCTGGAATGGAGATATCAGCCATTCCAACACATCCACACATCTGACATACAGTAGTGTATTACTGGAAGCAACAGTTACTCTATACCTTAAAATCAAACCCAGGGCTTGGATCATATAAGGTTTTGCAAAACACATATAGAGCTACAACTATTTTCATCAGCTCTGATCACTGGCTGCCCTTCTTTCATTTGGATGAGAAAATCCAAGAGTGGATACTGATGTGGCCAATACAGGCACACTTTGAGAGATCTGAGAAGAAGGCAATACACAGGCCATTCCATGAGAGGCTTGAGGTTCTATAGCAAAATGGTCCCTGTGCACTGTGCGCATATGTCGGTCCAAAGTAAACTTGTGGTGTGCACGGTAGGGACAGAAGGGGCAGTGGTGGGGGCGTTCTCCTGTGTGTGTGGACAGATGGTACTGCAGACGCTGTCGACGGTTGCGGCCCGTGATGAGCTTGCCACACACAGAGCACGCAAGGGCTTCAGCCTCACCCCCACCACTCTTCCCGCAGCCAATCCCGCCCTGTAAAGAACGATACGATCTGAGGGCCACTACAATTCATTCTCTTCTCTGATTTCCATCCTCCATGCTTTTCAACAGAACTGCATTTGCCCATAAGCCACTTGGCACTGGCATTTACCAGCTCTGAACTAAAGCTCATAACACCCATGTATACATCAACGCATTATCATACCGATGGAGTAAGAATAGTACAGCTATCTTCATTTTATTTTTCTCTCCTCATGGTTTTTCTGACAGTACAAAAATTACTCCAATTTTCCACCAGTGAAGTTTGGATATTGGGCGACAACATTCATGGTCTCCACATAAGAATGCTCTGAACTGTGTTTTGTATTCACATAATATGACTGCTGTGAACTCTGTATGTTTCGGTCTTTGTGCACTGTCCTTATATGTCGATTCAAGTTGAACTTGAGACTGGCACGATGAGGACAATATGGACACTGGAACTCTCTCTCACCAGTGTGGGTCAGCATGTGGTATCTTAGTTTTTGCTTGCCATTAATACCACTCACGCTCTTGCCACAGACGGGACACACGACGGGCGCCACCGCCTGCAACAAAGAGGGAGTGGCGGTCACTCTGTGCTCCCATCACAGCCAACCATGCTTTCAATCACAAATAATGGCAAAACTATCAACATACAACATACATTAATAACAGGTTTATCGTAAATTGTAATGAGGATTGAAAATATTGCTAGAACGCATACATACAGTATAGTAATGCAGGTATGTACAATATGTAGTTTTTGATTCTGCTGACTGCTTTCGAAGCAAAGACACTGCAACTTTATTTCAGCGATTCCCAGAAACAAAAATACACAAGTGGGGTGAAATCCAAGAAATTTCCAAGTCACCAATGACAGTTTACTTGACAAAAAGGTTTAACAAATTTCACTGAAAACCATATCCTAAAAGGCGGGCTGGCAACTTCTGTGCCATAACGAAGACCACAAGGAGGGAGAACTCAGCTAGAGGGCAGCTGGTCCTTGTGAAGGGCCCTGATGTGCTTGTGAAGGTTGAACTTGAGCCTGGCTCGGTGCGGGCAGTAAGGGCAGGCATGAGGCTTCTCCCCGGTGTGGGTGAGCGTGTGATACCGTAGTCGCTGGTGTTGGTTGCGCCCCGCAAACACCTTGTGGCAGAAGAGACACATCAGGGCCCGAGGGACAACGCCCTGCAACACAACACCACAATCACAACCTCAATATCAACACCATCACCATCACCCGTAGAACTACCCAACACCACCTCCTTACTAGCTATTCAAATATAGTCTACACTAAACATTTTTAGTCCCCTTTACTTGTTTCACTCTTCAAATTCATGCACTCTTATCGACGCCTCTGGATACCTTATAACTAAGTGTATTATAAATATATCAAACAAATAGAACTGGTAATCATTAGCTGACGTGAAACTGATATAACAGCACTTATACAATATGTCAATTAACAATTCCACATAACTGATCTTCACAAACACTGGAAGAATTATCCTTTTTCTTGTCTTAACTTCTCCCAAAACCTCAGTGAAGGTAGCATTGTGACCTCAGCATCTTGAAACCTGAATGTCTGAAACTGTTGTGTGTGTTATAATGCTATCCAGGGTTTTAAAGCTTTACAGTGGAAAAGTGGAGACACTACTAACACCAGTGGGTGACGAAAGAGCTTCCGTGCATTTTTTCATGGGGTGTGAGCTCAGACGCTACTTCTTTCTGATGGTAACACACATCAGTTCGGTTGGCAGGATGTAAATACTTAAGATTCACACAATGCTATGTGCCTCACTCTCAATAACATCTCTTCATATACATTCTAAATAATTAAAACTTAACTACAGTAAAACATAACATTTAAATTCACTAATTTTACAACTGGACCAAGTAACTCTTCTATTTAGTAAGTACCGCAACGTTCACCTATCTTCCATCAACATATTGCACCAATATATCATGAACACAGAATAGTGTTTGAGTGCAGTACAGTATCAGTACTATCAAAGATGCCTGTTGCAATAAATTGTAAACAGCTATGTATACTGCACATTTTTATGCTTGACTTGTATATGTTTGGTTAGATTGAACTTGAGGTTTGCTCGATGAGGACAAAAGGGACACACAAAAGGCTTTATGCCTGTGTGAATAACTGCATGCCTTCGACAATCTTTAGCATTACTGAAGGTCTTGCCGCATGTTGGACACGGAAACACCTTGCTCGTGATCTTGAGTGGTCTGCCTGTACCAACATGCTGCCTACTGGCTGTAGGGGCAGCTGCAACAGGTTCTGACTGTTCACCAATGGAGGGAGAGACCCCGCAATGAGACGGCTGGAAACCCCCTCTCTGCTTGCCTACAACTCCCAGATCCCAGCTGGTATAGGCACTCCACTCCCCAGAGCCCTGTAACACAAGGTCTGCTTCAGGAGTCACACATATCCCCCATCGTCACCAAGTTATCATGTACTGCTCATATTTACATATACTTTAACAGTACAGTAAAGGAAGTTGACGTACGACCAGAATCTTGATTTGCAAAAAATACCAATACACAATCAAACTATTTCCTAAGTTCACCTCCAACAATAACGAGTGAATACAATCCCCTTTCTTTAAATGTATATTCTTCTCATTTCAATATTACTCGTTTAATCACTAGATGTTTCCTTTAGGTAAATAAAAATCAGCACGAAGACAACCCCCCTCCCCCCAAAAGAGTAACTTCCCCAAAAAATTTCATCACAATCCTTCCACTGGTTCCATGGTCTAAAGAGACAGACCAAAAGACAGAAAAACAGACAGACAGACAGACAGGGGTGCCAAAAATAATTTTTGGTCCCAAAGCAAGATAAGGATCTCTTGAGAGGCAATAATAGACACAATGGTTCAATATATACTGGCATTCCTTAAATAATCCATAAAATTCTTCCACAGATATTACCTGTTAATATAATTCTGTTGTGACATAACCCAAAGTGAATGGGGTAGTGATAAATAACACTAATTCAATTACTAATGTTTATTTCCACGCTCAAATTTTATTTTATGGTTACTTTAATATAAGATAAAATCTTTACACATTCTTTTCTGTGACGAATTCCATTACACTGCCAGTATTTAAAAAACATAAATAAATAAAAACAATTATGGGATAATGTTTATAACCCATTAAAATTAAAATAATAATAAAAATACTACTGCTGCAGTTAGCTACCACCACAAATTCATACTATAAACTGTTTCAGTTATTATATGGTTCCTTCTGATACAGTGATTAATTATAAACCAGAGGAATAGCCATCACACATTAGTATGCAAGTTCAAAATACAGCATCCACATTCTACAATAAAACACTTCATCATTCTACAGTATATTACATCTACAACATCTGGATATGCTTATGGGCAATACAGTTCAATTCATTGGCTTTAGGCATTTTACAAGCAACTTAGAACTTAGCATGGACTGTTCGTATATGTCTGGTAAGGTTAGGGTGCTGATTGGCCCTGTATGGGCAGTGTGGACAGTGAAAAGGGCGAACACCTGTGTGTGTCCGCATGTGTCTCTTAAGGCCTCCGGCCCAACCAAAGCTTTTGCCACAGAGTGTACAATCGTGGATCTTGTTGGTCCGGGTGTGACAGGGGGACTGGGTGAGGGGTTGCTGGGGAACCTGACTCCCCATGACCAGTTCTCCTTGCCTCTTTACACCCATGACTGGTGGTTCTCCCTTCTCCCCCTGCAACACAAACCAACACTCAGATTCTTCTGACTGCATTATGCACAACAACAGCACCATTATCAAACAAATAGTCCAGTCAACACTACAAAGTCTTCAATTAAATATAAATAATCCTGCTATTCAAACAGTATTTTCAAATAAACAAAATATTCTACCAGATTTTTCCTTCATACACATATCTTAATAGGCATTTATAGGTTCTGGTTAGGTAAAATTTCCATTTCACAACTGGACATGGGCTGATGATCTTGACTGTTCATCACACTGCCTTCATTATGAGAGCTGTGCATGCTCATATGGTGACTAGGTGGTGTACTGATTTCAGTATTGTGTATTATATTATTTTCCTGGCTGTGTGAAGGACCAACACCCACATTAGGAACCAAGTTTATATCGTGGTGCACTTGCATACAATCTTTTCCATCATTTACAGTACTGGAACAACTGTTATGACTGGAGGAACCTTCAAGGTTGACAGGGACTTCAACATTATCATTATTACTCACAGAAGTTGGTGGGCCCTGCATGGCAAGTCTATGGTCCAAAATAAATGAGGTCAGAGTTTCCTGGCTTGACGAAATATTACGAATATGATCAGCTATGAATTCATTTCCTGAATAGGATGGGGGCTGATTACTGGGTACTGATCGTACCTGAACCTCCTTATTATTATCTCTCTCGTTTGACTGACTATGGAATGCCGGTGTCAGCATATCGTAATGTCTATTACGAATATGACGGATTAAATTATACTTCAATGCAGAACTGTGTGGGCACATAGGGCACTTGAATGGTTTATACTTTGTGTGAGTTAGCATATGATACTTAAGATTTTGTTTCCAATTTCTTCCGTTGAATAGTTTTCCACAAACTTTGCATACATTCCCATGCAGTTCGGCTCCAATCTGTAAAAAGAAAAGCCTCCATCAGACTAGAGTACAAACTTCTGAGTAACTCTTAAAGCCAGATGGGAACTGTATGTAGTGGAAAAACTTTTCCATTTTAAGATTGCTACAGCACCCTGTAGTTATCATAATGCAATCTCAAATATTTACATTACATGTATTTCAGAAAGAGCAAATCAAAGAAAGTTGCACTCAATACTGATTTGTCAAATTAATGCTTCCCCCCCCATTAGTACGATGACATCTCTTAATATATTTTTTCCACCACCCAATGATAATGTTCAGTGTTGGGGACTCTTATAGTGATATGTAAAGTAGTTTCTAACCCCTACAGTTTGAAAGACCTTTCTAAAGCTGAATAAAGTTGTCTGGAGGTAACAGGAATAAACTACAAAAATGCCTTCATACTCAAGCATTTTCTTGCCAGTTAATAACTTCATCATCATCATCATCTAATCCTGTGTTGTCCCAAGAGGAGCCTAGAAGCCTGGAGCAAGGCAAGTTGATCCTGATATTTGAGTGACCAGCCTCACTCATCCCTGAGTGACATTACGTGAGCAGTAAACCCCAACCACTCCTTGGATATAACCTACACAAGCTCAATCTGTTGGAGCGCCTTACTTACCCACTACACCACCAGGCGCCATAGTATAGTTAAATGGTTACCACCCAGCATGGTAAATGGTTTCCTGGTGTACAGGAAACCATTTGACTTGTCACTCAGCATAGAGTCACCTATAGACAGAAAGGAGAAGAAAGTAAAGAAAGACAGAAAGACAGATGAGGAAGGAAGGAAAGAAGGAAGGAAGAGAAGAAAGGGCAGTCACCTGAGAGCAGCACTACATTAAGTAAGTGGATGGTGAGTGCCCCCACCTAGTTAATAACTTGCATAAGCAAAAGATCTCAGCAGAGCAAATATTAGACCAACCACCCATGTTATCACAACAAATCCCATACATACACAGTGAAACTTGTTCAATATTCATTTAATGTCAAACATTTTGCAAAAACAATTACTAGGGAGCATGTTATATTATAAAACAATATTTTACACATTATGACACAACTGCACCACAGTATGATGTAAAGTAAAATATACAGTAGCAATATTACACTTCTTTAACCAATATCAACTACACCATTTCCATACTTCACAAATTTTTACAAAATGTCACATAGTGAGCAATGTTTCCTTTTCTGCTTGAAGAATGACTGCACTGTGAACATTCATATGGCTTCTTCCCAGTATGAATCAAAATATGCCACCAAAGACTGAAAGGATATGATCCATCTTTGCCAAAGTACAGTATCTGTTAATTTCAATTCTGCCATCCAGAACATGACAATGATTCATACAGAGTGAGGTAAAAGTTAAATCACTAACACCAGCAGCATTTCAGCAGCGGCATAGCTCCCTCCAGGTCATCCTGCAACAAGTATGCCGTGCCATGATCTTCCTGCACAACCAGTTCTTCCGCATACCTGTATGTCTGACAGGTAAATTAAAGTACCATATCAAAATATACAATCACATCAATATCCAAAGCACAGATGTCACCATGGGAGAGAGAGAAAAAAAAAAAAACTCTTCTCAAACACAAGACATACTCAGGGACAGAAATATGGTTTTGTGCACTTTACTCTGCACCAAAATCACTTTCAGAAATGAGCTTCCTTCTGCAAAGAATGTAGCTCAATGGGTAAAGATGAAGTGTCTCCATGCTTATTCATAATATGGACTGCCATATTGCCTTTTCTGTTTGCACGGTGTGGGCAATGCGGGCATTTGAATGGTTTCTCACCAGTGTGAACCAGAAGGTGGCGTTTCAGGTCGGTGCCAAGGACAAAAGCCTTAGGGCAAGATGGGCATTGATGCCGTCTCGTGTATGGCTCTACCATAGCAGTGTTCCTCTGCAATGAACAATAAACAACATCAACTCTACGACTGGAAAAAAAAAAAAAAAAAAAAAAAAGCTTTGCTAAAGAGTATGCATTCATCTCCAGAGATCTATGATATAGGAGGAAACATGCTTATCAATTTCCATCCCTCCACTCGAGTAGCAAACAATGTAATTATGATTTTCTTTTTTAGATATACTGTATTTCATTTTTTATCCATCTATATTTTAACTTTGCCTTCCTTGTATAATTTCTTATTATTAGTAGATTATTAAAAAATTCAAGATTCTTTTTACTAATTTCCCATATACAAAAATATGCTGACCAGTAGACATTAATAAAACCAATATTTCAGTGACTATATGGCCAGTCTCTTCTTGTCCAGAACTGTAGAATTATATTCCTTAATTTATGGACATTACTCACATACTTCAGCCTCAGACGTGTGTGTGTGTGTGTGTGTGTGTGTGTGTGTGTGTGTGTGTGTGTGAGTGTGTGTGTGTAGGGCCACAAGTGCACACACAATATTGTACATAAATGCAAAGAATCTTTACAAATATACAAAGAAAACTGCAAAAGTAAAAAAGAAAAAAGTAAAGCTGCTTTTTGAATACTTGCTTGGGCTTCACATGAAAAAAATAATTATGCTGCACATTAACACACGAGCCATGATATACCAGTACTATACTTATTGTACTAAGTTTTGCTGCCCGAAATTCTTTCCCAAATTCATCTCTCTCATAATTCATACGTTACATAAAGCACGAATAACAGGATTATTTCACTTAAACTGCTGTTGTACTTTAGGCTACAAGCATCGCAGTATTGGTATAATTAAAGAGTGACTTGTATACTGGCCATGCCATCTGAAGTCATATTATCTTTCGGAGACATACATGACAAGTTAAAAAGGAAAAGAAAAAGAAAAAAAAAACATACTGGCATTTGCCATTTTCCCATACCAACTTGCTTTGGATGTCTTGAATAAATATACTTACAGTGGCACCATACAGTAACTCTGATTAGAAAACCAAACACAAATGAAGAATGAAAGCAATTTTATTAGTGTTCTATTATCCATTATTACTTTGGAGTACAGTGTAATTATCATTTATTCAATCTCTTTAACTATGAAAAAGTACTACAGCACAGTATTTCAAAGATTTTATGCACCTGTGAATTTGGTCATATACACTCACTCTTCCATTCCTCATCCCCCCCACCAATTAACATTAATACTGAATTCAGAACTATGAAATATAAAGGCAAAACTGAAGGAATTTATCAAGAAAAAACACTGCCTTAAAATGTGGCAATGAAAAATTGCATGCAATGATGAACTTATGGATAATCACACTACCAGTAGCTGTAGATACAGTTAGTCTCTAAATACAGGTCTTGAGTTCTAATGTGCCTAATAGCTCAGTACAGTACAATATAATAAGCTTTCTCAAGGACTTTCGTGTCCATGAGTTGATTCTGAAGCCAAGTGTCACGAACATTCCACTCTGAGGTTCAGGTAGTTGCACACTTTTTTCACCATGCCAATTCAATGTTTTACCTTATCTATACAGTATATATGTATGTGTGTGTGTGTGTGTTTTTATTTTATATATTTTATATATATACAGTAATCCCTCTAATATTCGGACGTCCAATAACCGGACATACTCACTAACTGGATATTCTGGGCTCCCCAACACCCAAAATGCAAAAAATCCGGGAAAAAAAAAAGATTAATTTTCAATTTTTTGGGACCGCGTCAGTTTGAATTTCCCGTGCGCACCGATCCCCTCTGTTTACACTCGTGACGCCACTATCGGTCGCCATTACCCACTCCCCTCCTCCCTCGTGAACAACTCCGAAAATGGCGGCCGAAGTGATTGCTTTTGTGGTGATACCCTACCTTCTACAGTGCTTGATACTGCTCTTCACCTTCTTCATCATGTGTGTGATGATGGCCCCGCCTCCTGAGCAGAGGAAGAGAGTAGTTCTGACTCTGGAGAAGAAGAGGCAGATATTGGACAAGGTGGACGCCGGCTGGTCAACAGGGCGCATCTTACATGAGTTCAACCTCCCTCGCTCCACCTTGTTTGATATCAAGAAGTCCCGAGACAAATTACAGCAGTACACAGCTGATTTCGCATCGAAGACCTGACGAAACGTGCAGAGGAAGGTGATGTTTACTCCTAAGTATGCAGACATCGACCGCTCCACATTGATTTCGTATCGACAACAACGTGCTGCTGGTGTGTTGGTACGTGGAACGGAGCTGAAAGCTGCTGCTAAGAAGTTCACAAGGCTCCATGGATCGTCACTAGACCACACGGGAATTTACTGTTGTGTACAGTGCAGTGAAGTGATGTTATTCCAGTTATAAAAAAAAAAAGTGCTGGTGATTCTCAAGTGGAAAGGTGTGTCAGGTGCAACGTCTTCCTGTCAGAGTCCGAGATGGTAGAGTGGGTTATTACATCAGGACGACCGCTTTTTGTTCGTAAGTACCCTAACTTCATGCCTAACGTGTTTTCATCATGCTGTACATGTGTTAAAAAATTACCGAAAATGTTAATCATAATTTCCTGCTTGCTATTTAATTTTTCCATGCATGGTTCTTAAGTAAAACAGCTACAAAAAAGGTTGAAGCTGTGAATTTCATGTCCGGTCCTAACCTAACCTAACCTATGGTTACCATAAAGATTTTCATGCCTAACGTGTTTTCATCATGCTGTACATGTGTTAAAAAATTACCGAAAATGTTAATCATAATTTCCTGCTTGCTATTTAATTTTTCCATGCATGGTTCTTAAGTACAACAGCTAGAAAAAAGGCTGAAGCAGTTAATTTCATGTCCGGTCCTAACCTAACCTAACCTAACCTACGGTTACCATAAAGATTTTCATGCCTAACCTGTTTTCATGATGCTGTTAATGTGTTAAGAAGTTACCCTAAATGTTAATCGTAATTTCCTACTTGCAATTTAATTTATCCATGCATGGTTCTTAAGTAAAACAGCTAGAAAAAAGGCTGAAGCAGTTAATTTCATGTCCGGTCCTAACCTAACCTAACCTAACCTATGGTTACCATAAAGATTTTCATGCCTAACCTGTTTTCATCGTGCTGTACATGTGTTAAGAAATTACCATAAATGTTAATCATAATTTCCTGCTTGCAATTTAATTTTTCCATGCATGGTTCTTAAGTAAAACAGCTACAAAAAAGG
>JAGKTI010026053.1:0-13734 GCA_018397915.1 Birgus latro | reverse complement strand
CTCTCTCTCTCTCTCTCTCTCTCTCTCTCTCTCTCTCTCTCTCTCATTTATTGAGTAAACCTGTTGCATTTTCTTGAAGAGCAGGTCAAAGGTCAAGGTAACAGGGCAAGGCCAATCTTGGACCTAGGAAAATATTCGAAATCAGGTTGAATTCAGGTCAGATTAAACTTGATGGAAGATCTGACTGCTGTGCAAGAATGAAAAGATTCAGAGTTGAAAACAATCGCACGAAGTAAAAGGTCACAGGGCAAGGTCAAAATAATTTCCAACCTAAGGGTGTTTTGTTAAAGAAGTGACTGAAAGAATTTTGTTCCAACTTTAAGGAAACTTAGTAAAAACTATTAAGGGTCAGAAAAGGAGTAAGCTTTATATATGCGTATATCTATATCTATACATCATCCAATCTATTCCCAGATGCCTTAATCCCATAAGGGGTGGCCACAAACAAATCGCCTCCATGTCGCCCTGTCCCCCGCCATTTCGCTGCCATGTTTCTAGCTCACACCCCCCTCTCTCATAAACAGACCTCTCCACTCCATCCCTCCATCTCATCCTCGGCCTCCCCGTCCCTCTCTCCCCCTCCACCTCACTCACATACACTCTCCTCATCAGTCTCTCACTCTCCATCCTCTCCACATGGCCAAACCACCTTAATGTGTTTCTCCTAACGCTTCCTATCACACCCACATCCACACCACAAAGATCTGTCACTTCCTTATTTGTCAGTCTGTCTCTCCATGTAACTCTACATGCTCCTCTCAAATAACTCATTTCCACTGCTCTCACTCTTGACTCTTGTCCCTCCAACAAGGTCCAAGTTTCACTTCAGTATGTTAGAGTTGGTATGACAATACTGTCATGTAGTAACTTTTTCACTTCCATGCTCACCTCCCTGTTTCTTATCACTGCTTTCATAGAACCAGCAACCTTCCTTCCCTGCTGCACCCTTTCAAGGACTTCACCCTCCAGACTTCCATCCTTACTCATCACACTACCCAAGTACTTAAACGCACTCACATTTTCCATTTCCTCCTCATCCAACCTCACTGTACATTCACTGACTTCACTTCTCTTGAAGACCATAACGTTACTCTTCCCTACATTCACTTTTAGATTCCGTTTCTTACACACTCTCCCAAACTCATCCACAAAGCCTTGCAGCTCCCCTTCGTCTTCACTCAACAACAAAGTATCATCTGCAAACAACAGAACAGGGAGTTTCCAAACACTCCCCTCTCTCATTAGGGCTGCTCCAACATCCACTGCCCGACCTTGTATCTCTTTCATAACCCCATCCATGTACAGATTGAACAACCATGGAGACTTGACACATCCCTATTTTAATCCAACTTTCATATAGAAAAATACACTCAGTTCACTATCCACACGCACTATATCCTTCGCACCCTCATACATACTCTTCACTTCCTTCAACAACTTCCCATCCACTCCATATATTCTTAATACCTTCCACAATCCTTGTCTATCCACACTGTCATATGATTTCTCCAGATCCATGAAGGCTGCATACAACTTCTTTCTCTTCTCTAGAAACTTTTCCACTAAGGATCTAAGAATGAATATCTGGTCTACACAACCTCTTCTCTTCCTAAAACCTCCTTGTTCTTCTCCAACTAATTCCTCTGTTATTTCCCTAACTCTGTCAATAAGTATCCTACCATATACTTTTCCTATTACACTGAGAAGGCAAATGCCTCTATGATTACCACACACTGCTTTTTCCACTTTTCCTTTGTACAGAGGAATAATTATACCTGAATTCCAATCCTCCGGGACTCTACCCTCCTCCCAAGCCAATCTGCACACCTTCCACATCCATTCTATTACTATCTCTCCCCCATGCTTCAGCATTTCACCACACACTCCATCAATTCCTGGGGCTTTCCCCATTTGAACTTTCTTCATTGCTTCAACCACTTCCATCCTGGTGATTTCTTCCTCTCTTCTCACATCCCTCTTTCTCCCCGCCATTCCCCAGCCACTTATACTTGCATTACTTTCATTCTCTATGTTCAACAGCTCATTAAAGTGTTCTCTCCATTTGTTTACTTTTTCTCCCTTCTCCACTAGTAATCTACCATTTTTATCTTTCACACCCCCACTGACTTCGTTGGCACCCTGTCTAGCTCTCTTTACCTCCTTCCAGAACATTTTCTTACATTCCCTCCACTTTGCACTCAAATTCCTTCCAAATTCCTCATCTACTCTCTTCTTACTCCCTCTTACTAATCTTTTCACCTCTCTCCTCCTCTCTACATATAACTCACTCGTCCGTCTCTCAGCTTCTTCGACGCCCTTATTCCTCATCCACTCATTATATGCTTTCTTCTTTTGTGCCACGGCCTCTCTCACCTCTTCAGTCCACCATGCTGTTCCCTGAACCCCCTTTCGTCTTCTCTTCACCCCACACACCACCTCACATGGTGCACAGATTTCTTCTGTGAATATCTTGCACACACCTTCCACGTCCCCCAACTGCTCCAATCTATATTTACCCAATCGCTCCTCCACTTCCCTTTTATATTCAGCCTTTATTCCATCCTCTTGTAACATTTCTACCCTCCTTGTAACAAATACTTCCTCCTGTCCTTCCCTTCTTCTCTTCCTCCATCTTGTTTGGATTCTGATTCTGGCCACCACCAAGTGGTGGTCAGAAAGTCCACTCCCTCAACCTCTATATACTCTTGCATCCATTATACATCTTCTCATCCTTTCGTCCACACACACATAGTCAATCATTGCCCTCCGTTCATTCATTCCACCGTCCACCCTTCTCACCACTCGCCATGTATACCTATGGATCATTTTGTGCCTGAAGAGGGTATTAGCTAACACCAACCCCCTCCCGGCACAAATGTCCACTAAAGCACTGCCATTCTCTGCAGGCACACCCCACTCACCAACCACTCCATCCACCTTCTCATTCCCTTCTTTTCCATTCATATATCCAATCAGAAACACTCTCTCATTCCTTTCAAACTTTTCCAAGCAGGCTTCCACATTTGTCCAGAACTCTTCTCTCACTCTACTTACACGATCTTGCGTTGGCGCATACACGCACACAGTTGCCCACATTTGTAGTCCAACTTTCACTCTTACCCACACAATCCTTGACCTAACTGATCCGTACTCTCTTACATTCTCCTTCCATCTGTTGCTCACAGCAATACACACTCCCTCTTTCGCCCTCTCATTCTCACCCACTCCCGCGCATATACCCCATCCATACTCCCATTCTCCCACACACTCACCTCGCCATTTAGTTTCAATTATTCCACATATATCCACTTTCGCACTCTCAAGCACCTGTACAATCTTTCTGTCTTTCACCTCATCATACATTCCATGTTGCAATCTTTACCACGTCCTTTGTCCGGTCCTTTTTCGTCAACTTTTGGTCAGTCCTGGTCCGAGGCTTCCTGTTCGTATTTTTAGTTAGTTGTTTTTACGGGGTGGGGCACTGACCCACCACCAACCCTTTTAGTCGCCTCTTACGACAAGCAGGGATACTGGGGGAGAATTCTTGAAAAAACTCCTACCCTACAGAGAGAAAATTCCACCTAACAAGTCTGCGACGCAACAACCACCTTCCCCACTATAGTATCAACAAAAAGTACAACTCAGTAATAATCCACTGTCCACAATGCATTACTACAACACACTTTACTTACTTCATGCACCACACTATCACAACACAGACAGTCCTTCAACTCTGCTTCAAGAGAAGATATCTTGGACCACGCGGCTGAGGTGGTCAATTCTCAGTCGTCGTCGAATCGGCTCACTTCCCCTTGAGCCTGGAGGTGCAACAACAACAACAACAACAACATCCCCCTGACGACTGTCTCCTTATATTCCCCCTTTTCCCTCTTTAATTATTTTCACAGTCAATATTCCTTGCCTTTCCTCCCACAGCGCAGTACATCTTTCATACTTCTCAAATGTATTGCATTTAGGCTCCTCGCCTCCATTCCCGTTACCCTCTTCCCTAAGCCCGATTATCATTACGTCTTTTATGTATGCTTTGATGTCTTATAAAAAGGCAGGTTATTGTAATACATGACCGATTGAAGCCTGTTTCGTTCCTAGAAAAAAGATTGGCCTTAAGAAGAGAGTCCATTATGAATCCTAAACTGGATTTTGATAACCATCCATCCATCATCCAACCCTATGTTGCCCCATGAGGAGCGTAGGAGCCCGGGGTAAGCGAGTTGGTCCTGACATTTATGATGAGAGTGACCAGCCTCACTCATCCCTGAGTGGCATTACATGAGCAATAAAACCCAACCAAATCTTGGATGTAAACCTACACTGGCTCAGTCCGACTGGAACGCCTCAATTACCCACTAAACCACCAGGCGCCATAATTTGGTTATATGGCTACCACCCAGCATAATAAATGGTTTTCT
Organism: Birgus latro; assembly: GCA_018397915.1. Classification (NCBI taxonomy): domain Eukaryota; kingdom Metazoa; phylum Arthropoda; class Malacostraca; order Decapoda; family Coenobitidae; genus Birgus; species Birgus latro. Next base: position 9,304 of record JAGKTI010026053.1, on the reverse strand, counting down.
GATGTACAGGAAACCATTTGGCTCGTCACTCATTGTAGAGTCACCCATAGGCTGAAGGATGAAGGAAGGAAAGACAGAAGAGGGAGTGTAAAGTCACCCGTATGAAGAAGGAAGAGGAAAGAATAAAGGAAAGAAAGACAGAAGAGGAAGGAAGGAAGAGAGGAAAGGGCAGACACCCAAAGCAGCACTACACTGAGTGAGTGGATGGTGATTTTGACGTTTTTATAAATACAGTATAGTTTCTAGTTAATGAGCCCTGTATCGCTTTTAGTTCGTAATCTTGGAATACCCGCCATTATTACTGTGAAGGTGCGGCGTCAGGTCACCATAATGAAGCAGCCTGCCTCAGGATGGCGATTGCAAATGTATATAGCTTTAATTAACCTATAATATCGCGTTAGTGATACTTTGCGGCATTAAGGAACGTATCTAGTAAATTCTTTTACAAAAAATCAAAAAGTGCACCCTTATGCAAAACTGAATGGTGCCAGTCCCCTCCAAAATTAAACCATCAAATTTCAACCTCTTCTAATAATTATAATATTTAAACACCACATCCTCAAAATGTCACAACTGAGCAAAACTACATACATGAAAATCTGACTTTTGAAAAATTGGTGGTTACCATTTGAAAATATGAAAAATGAAAACTTAATGTGATGGTTTTAGAATGGGGTGAGCGTCACCCAGATTTGCTCGCGGTTGCACTTTTTCGTTTTCTTTAAACTTAGGCTTTCCTAAAGTTTGTGGTTTCGTAAGTTTGAAATTTTGAGAAATTAGTATTATCCCTTGAATTTACAGAACAAGTTGATAAATGATGGCTTACTCTTGTCCTTCTGTTTTGCTCTAGGAAGCACTTTATTTTTTTAAATGTCAGATATACGAAATTGAAGTGTAACCTTTAGGAATGTTTAAAGAAGCCTGAATCTGATGGATTAGTTCCTGAATGAGATTGGCACTCCTCTGATTTGCTGAAGAATAAACATGTTTCAACATATTTAAGCTTTTCTTTGCTCTCACCTTCGTTTTCGTAAGTTTTTGTTGGTTGGGGTAAGACTAGAGAAATCTGGGAGAGGAACTTTATGGGATAGGACTGCACTTAGATACACAGATTTTGGGGTAATGAGAAAAGTAGACTGACAGGTGGATCGGCAGACAGATAGATGACTGGATGAAATAAGTGGGTGGGTTGATAATTGGAGGGATATATGCATAGATGTGTGTGTGTAGTAGCCACAACCGGCAACTCTATCGCACTAGCCCGGAAGTTAGCAAGCGTCCCTGTGTGCACCGCTGTCTAATGAGTATGAAGGTGCACGAAAGTAAATTTTGCTGGATGCGAGCCCCTTTCTGGAGGGTCTGGCAGGAAATACATTGGCTGCGCTAATGTTATCCTTTACGACAATATATCTAGCACTGTTCAATATCCTACATACAATGCCAGTGAAGCCTAATGGCCATATTATCATCAGAACTAGTTTACCTGAGCATAATGAGTAGCATAAACAGCCCCAGATAATGCCGTGAAATGTTATTATCGTGAAATGTTATGCCGGTTTATCTCAGTAATGCATTATGGGTGTAATAACTCATTTAACACATGACAATTTCGTCCATTTACTTAGCAGAAATAGGCGAAACTTATACTGACGTGTGGGAAAGAAAGATGATGGAAGACTCGAACGCAGGGAAGGAAAAGGGATTTTTTTTTTCATTTTACTTAACCCGGGGAAAAGGAACAGTAGGGAGTATGAGAGCTTTCATGGCAATTGCCTTTACAGAGAGGTAGTCAGTGAAGAACCGAGTTTTTACAGTGGGGAGAGGAAGGGGAAAAAAATGCCTAGGGATGATTTAGAGAGCTTGTTGGCAATATTCATGAATTTACAAACACTTGTAACCCAGTGAGCAGTAATGAGTAGTTGAATTTTTTTTCTTTTTAGACTAAAATAGTACTGGTAGCCAAACGGGACATGAGGCAACTTAATAACCACTGGACAGCTAAGGGAGCACTTTGATGTTAAAATAGGCGTGAAGCAGAAATGGATCGAGGCATTGAGAAAGTCAGAGGAAAGACAACATGAAGGTAGACTAGCGTGATATTGAAAAGAATGTAGTAATAAATTATCCTCTTCTCTTAATGGGTAAAAATGTGTTGCTTTAAAATGAGGGCATGATTGTTGAGGGAATTTCGCAAGTAACTGGAAAATCACCTGACAGATGAAATACAAATGTGTAAAGCATTAGCACAAAGCATTCTGTGAGACTGGGTGGTTTGGTGTTGGAGTTTAAAGGAGTTTTGTACATTTACCAAGGCATGACCGCACGTGGCACAGATGAGGAAGTGGAGCCGAAGTGTTTGTCACAATAGCAATAAGTGCATCGAAGGCACTGATGGAGGGTAGGAACGTGAGAATGCGTGTAAAGAGATCCCTGCATATCCGTGTGCTGTAGTCATTCTGGCAGCAGTAAGTGGTAGTCAAAAGTTATAGTAGAAAGGAGTTACCAAGGAAAATATTCATAAAAACGAACATACAAGCTAGATATTGATTTAAAATAACAGTAACTTCACATAAAGTTTTCAACCAGACTTCCATTTCCTTAAAGGCCATTTATCCTAAACTGTACAATAATTGGATTGTGACTGAGGATTCCAAAACGCTGGGGACGATTTTTTGGGTAAACCAGAAAAAATATAATTCAGTAATTCTGAGTTTGTTTCCTAAGTCACACAATGCCACATTTAGCCAAAAGCACTGCTATAAATTCTCATCCTTCCCCTCGGCCACCACCCGGATCCTCTGCCCCATTAAATAACCCGGCATCATAAATAGTTACAGGTACTATTTAGCAACCGGCAGTTCCATCCTGATCCTGCCCCCTCCACCTTCTCATGACCCTAAAAACATTTCTCTCTCTCTCTCTCTCTCTCTCTCTCTCTCTCTCTCTCTCTCTCTATTGGGTAATCGCTTCTTCCAGCTTCTCCCCTCCGCTATACACTAATCCGACCTGAACTGACCTGCACCACCGCCCCACCAGAACTCGTCATCGCCACACACTCCAAAAACTCAAGTGGCATCCCGCAACTTTCACGCATAAAACTTTACTCTGCCACATTCCATTGTTGTTAAACGTTTGCATCGTCGTCTGAGAGTTTTTCGCTAATTTCCATTTTTTTTCCCTACATGCCCGTTCCTTAAGGGCGAGCATTCTTCCTACTTGCAACACATCTTCAATTGTCACCCCGTCTGCGTTAACACCCAGCGTTATGTGGAATATGTGCTAGGATTGTCTCATGAAGGCATTAGCAGGGAACGCTTATGTCCTGCTGGTAGTTCTTGTGCAGGATCAATAATGACTGATTGCACGAAATTTAAACTATCAAAATGTTCCATACGCCTTCCTGGGATTAAACCCATGTCATTTATTACAGTAGATTTGTTTTCTAAGCCGCTAAACACCATCTTTCAACAAACGTCGTACAAATTTATTCTTGTTTCTTTTCTGATCACAGACTGGCCATACTAATAATTTTACAGACACAATACAATAGGATACAATTTTGTACCATTTGCACTCCCTCAGACGTATTGCCGCGAATCTAATCCTTCTTACTCTAACCTGGAACCTTTTCAACAACCCCCACAGTATTTATCTGTCATTCCTATAGCAGTTTTACCCATGAAGACGAGAGTGCCTTATATGGAGTGATTGTATATTTATAAGTGATAACAGCTTTTAATAAGTGAAGTTTTCATTCTGTAAATTTATAAGATGGTCATTTTTAACGAGAATGAGATAGCGCAACCCCCACGCCCACAGATCGGTAGAGAGATATTGTTAAATTTAATATTATATCAACTTAACCGAGTCTATGCCACAAAACACACGCGACTTCTCTAGATTACAGAAAACGAGGACACATAGACCATCCGGTATTGAAGGTCTACGGGTTGAGGTGGTTTGCAACAGTGGTGGGATGCGATCGCCATGGAAGAGAGTCGGCAGTTTTCTGGATGGTTTTTTCACGGATCTTTGATGATGAGGGGATAACCTTGATGACAAGAGAGAGAGAGAGAGGAAGGGGGAGAGGGACTTACAACACACGGCATTTCAGCAAAACAATATACAGCACAAAACTTCCTAGAAAAACTTATCATGACATACAGAATTATCAATGTCGGGTCATTGTTGCAAACTAAGTAAAACGAAATTTGAGGAATTTCGGTGTCCATGGGTGTATTCACTTTACTTGAAATTATATAAACGTTGTATCCCATAATTTTACTAACAAAGTCCATGGAAGTGATACAGTTGGAAGGAGCAGCTATAGGGTAGTGTCCGTAATGAAGGTGCCCTGCCTTTTGAGGAATCCTTACTGAGTATTAGCAGAAGAGGCTGGAAATCTTTAAATCGGATTCTACTTATTTGTCTATCTGGCAATTAAGGTGAAGTATAGCCATAAAGAAATAAATCTCCCCCAAATAAGTGCAGAGGGTTTGGCCAGGATTCCTAAGACCTGAATGGCGAGTTAAAGAGTGTCTGGACTATTTCACTGGGCATATTGTGTCGTAATGCTCCCTCCCTCTTCCCCTCCTTTCTTCTTTCGTTCGTTTAGGAAATGAGATGATGATGATGATGATGATGATGGATTTTGATGATGAACTGCATACAGGTAATGGAAACATAAACCATGGTGGAGATGTGGTGTACTAATCAGGTGGGAAATCATGGAAGGGGCAACACACACTGTAGGTTACCATCAGCGCCTTCATGTACAGTAAAGCGTGTTTCCTGAAGGATTCGCATATTTAATCATAAGAAATACTTTGGGAATAGATCATTATATCGTGAAAATCATGAAAGTTACGCATTAAATGGAAATATATTTTAATATTACACCAGTTGCCAACCAGTCATTGCTAGTGTGCCAGAGGTGGGGACTGGGGTTAACTCTTTCAGACCGATGACGAATTTTAATATTCTATTCGTGCTGATACCAGAGTACTGTTACTTTAAACGAACACCTAATAGTGGAGGGGGAACACCTAATAGTGGAGGGGGAACACCTAATAGTGGAGGGGGAACTTGTTTCTACATCTTCCTCCTGGAGTTTGAAATTCTCACAGGAGAGAAGTTTAATCGTCTAGCGACAGCAATAATCAGTATATAAAAGAGCCGCATTGCTTGTTTGTTTGTCCTTCAATCACGCCCAAACCAAGGGCCAGAGACCCACAGTCCCATACATATTTTAAAATAGGTTGACCCAAGGATGGTTTCAGGGGGGTCAAAATTCAAATCTGGGTCATTTGAGGTCACAGGTGCAGTGTTCACCTTTCTGACCCGGGCACCGTAGGGTACCCCCGCAGCCCAATTTTGGCATGGAGACTCACATGACCTCCAGTCCGGACATAGGCTATGTGAGGTTGACCTCCGAGATCATTTGAGGTCACCGGCCGGGGGTCATTTGAGGTCACCGGTAATAGTAAACAAGTGTACACAAATACTGTGCGTTAGTCTGCGAAAACTAAAATAGAAAGTCCCTGGACCTCTTATAATCCTTCTTCAAAAGCATAAGAGGTGCATGGTCTTTCTGGAGTAGAAAAAAAATACTGAACTAAATGAAATAGCTTTAGAGTGTTCGCCTATTTGACCTGGCAACGCCGGGTACCCCTGCTAGTAGAATATAAAATACGTCATCTGAGTGAACTGGTTAAGATCCAAGACGCTTAATTCTCCTCTAATAAGTTATTTCGTTAAACGCTTCGAAACTTTCGTCTCTCACTCCCCCCTCCCATTCGCATCACTATTGTAAAGATTAAGTTTCCATGGCAACAAGAACAAAATATCTGATACATGGGTTGCAGCAAATTTCAAGTCTCATAAGAACACAAGAGTTTGATATGATTTTCTTGTCGAACGAATCTAAAGCATGAAGATTATTGTTGGAAATACTGTAGAGAATGTGCACATTAATACTATGTAGAAATTGTAATATATCTGTTATTATGGGAAAAAGAAAATAATATACGAAGAATTTGAAAACAGCAGGAACGGAACACAATGAGAAAACAGAACCTGAGAACTTGGTCAATGTGTCCACATTATTCTGGTTCCAGAAAAGAAAAACATAGCAGTGGAAGCAAGAGGCAAGAAGGTTGGGGAGGGAAAATGAAACAGAAGAATGTCAGGAGGATGAAAAATGCAGGACCCGGGGAAAAAGAAGAGAATAACTAAAGCGAAGACGAGACGCAGACGGAGGAGAACTTTGGAAGGCCATATTGCTGCATTCCATTCTGACCCGTCCTGCGACGACCACCCTTGGCAGGACCCTGGCAGAAGGTTCGGGGTAAGGAGGGAGGGAGGGAAAGAGAGTAATAGCGGATTCTTTTGGGAAGAAATATATGTTGTTGAGTTACATTCATGTGTATCAAATATGTCTCCAGCTTCCAGTCGCGTAGGTAGAGTTTAACGACAGACACACAGATTTCCTGAATCATTCCTCTCTCTATGGGATGGGCGTGGAGAAGGAAACCTGTGAGAATAAAACCATCCATTATAAATAGCGGTTTTTATATCTTTTGGTAAATCTGTCCAGAAATAGATATGCATGAAAACCACATTATATACATTAAAAAATGCCTTTTAAAAAATTGGATTAACTCTATCTATCCATTGCTAGAAGCGTTAATCCCGTAAGAGGTGGCCACAAACAAATCGCCTCCATGTCGCCCTGTCCCCCGCCATTTCACTGCCCTGCTCCCAGCTCATACCCTCCTCTCTCATATAACTCCCAAATCCATCCCTCCATCTCATCCTTGGCCTCCCCCTCCCTCTCCGCCCCCTCCACTCTACTCACATACACTCTCCTCGTCAGTCTCTTGCTTTCCATCCTCTCCACATGGCCAGAGCACATCAGTGTGTTTCTTATAACGCTTCCTATCACATTCACATACACACCAAAACTCAACCAGGAAAATTAACAAGTCTGCGGCCAAAGCTTAAGCCTGTACTTTACTTTAAAACTACATGAACAAAATTGTACACATAATCTTGCTGACCTGTGTCCAAAACCCTTTACATTGCACGATATTCTTGCTGCAAAGTATATCCGCAATGAGGCTTTGTGGTTAGGTGAGGCGGGAGGGATACGGGGAAATTCAGTTATATTTGCTCTGCCAGTGTCTCCATCTGCCCTTCACTCGACCCCACAGCACGCAGTTACCTCACTAACGAGTTGCTTATGTTACAACCCGTGTCTCTCCTCGCTGTATGACGGGTATCAGTTTACCAGACACACCTGGCTTGTACCTGCCACCAGCCACGTATACTAAGGTGGAGCGCCATCTGTGGCTTGTGCACCTCACCACAAGCGCCCTCTGCCAAGCTGATGACTACCTACTATGGTAGTGTGAGTTTCTTCCCCCATCTTGCCAACAGGCAGTATGAGAGGGGAGATAGATGAGCAGCACGCCCTTGACCGGCAGTACACCGCTAACTCTCTCTGGTTTATGGTGTGCTCTACACTTCCTGGACATTCTTTCTAGGAGACCCAGCAGCGACCCAGGCACCAACATCTGTATCTACTCTGATGAGTATATTTTTCCCTCATCCATCCCACGTGTCTCGGTGTTCTCTTGCCCTATATTTATATATTTGTTTTTGTATGAGTTTAGCTAGGGAGTGTAATGTATTTAGCTAGGAGTATTAGTATTATGTATTGGATAAGTGCACTGTTTTAAGTTGGTGGTGGTGACATTATTATTAGTTTAGTAAAGTGTTAAGTTTTTACCTCCTTTTATATTCCCTATACTTCTCCCTCCACTGGGTCCTCTTGACTGATGAATGCATATTATATCATCCTTTAAGAACCTCACTCTCTTTGTTATGATTTAGAGTCCCTGGACCCACATTTCACTCGAAATCGTAACACTTAGCATTCCGTATTTGTAACTACCTCAGATGAACGATGGAGTTTCATGGGCAGTCATGTTTTCGTTTATAAGGAAGGAAGAAACTAAATGATCCCCTTAAAGGAATATCGAACATTCGTGAATCAAATTAAGATCCGTTCAGTTCTAGATTCCTGGTTATATTGGAAGAAAATAACTGAGGATGACTTCTGCGGTGCGAGGTTATCAACTTCCTGCATTTTCTGTAGAAATACTCGTTCCTTCGCGACTGTATAGACAAATGTGCTGTGGTTACGAGCGTCCCATCAGCCCCCTCAAGAGGAGGAAGCACTTTTGATTGTATTATTTCTTCCACCTGATGATTTATCCAGCTCTGAAGACATTCTGAGCTGGTGGCGTTAGTTTTCATTGACCTCTTTACTATTCGGTGTTCCACAGATCAAAAAATATTAATTTACCATACTCGTTTTATTCTAATTTGACTTAAAACTGCATCTCTCGATATTCACTGTTGATATGTACCAATTGATAAGAATCAGTACGTGATGCTAATCATGAGAGTCTGTGGAATCGGTGTAGAGGCGCAGCACTGTTTCATTCATCAAATGAGCTACGTGAAGGAAGATGCAAAACGACGAAAATCTGTGCAAAGATATTGTAAGATAACAATAGAAGCAAAAATTAAAGTGAAAAAAGTCACTGTATAGGAGGAGTTAAGGCGGTTTGTGTGTAATGGGCAGAGACGAGGAGAGTTTGCTCTGCTCTAAGTAACTGATTACCCAGATGAAGAGTTAATTAGGATTTCGCGCCTGCTGACAACAAAAACATGAATCGTCGTGATGTGCTGATCTTGAGAGGTGCTACACAGAAACACATTACACAGTGGGATTTTTAGATGGCGATAAGTATGTCAACATCTCACTCTGTCACTGACTGACTGACTGATGATGTATTTGACAGAATTCTCGACAAGTGAAGGGCCGACTTATCATGAACTAGTATTTTCAAACAATTTTAAACTGGTTTTACTGAACTTGATGAAAGGATGAGAGACAATCAAGGGGTAGATCTGTTATTTCTAAGAACAATAGGTTAATGATCAAAATTAAAAGGTAAGGTGAGTTGACACTTTTGATCCGATTTAGAAGAACCACTGTATTATGGCTTAAGGATAGGCAAGAGCAAAGGGATTAAAAGAGAGTAATCAGTCAGAGGTCAAGGTCACAGGGAAAGGCTAAGATTCGAGTCGTGAGAGTCTGTGTGTGAACAAAATGAAACATCTCTTATCTGACTGGATGAAACATTGTGGAAGTGTTGCAGGTCAGCCAAGAATATTTTTTAGAATAATTGGTCGAAGATCAAGGTCATAAGACACCACCAACTTAGTCTTACTT
>JAGKTI010026052.1:0-13735 GCA_018397915.1 Birgus latro | reverse complement strand
GAAAAGAAGAGCAGGTAAGATGAGGGAGAGCAGAAGAGGAAGGACAGATGGAAGGAGGAGTAGAAGAGGAAGGACAAGAAAAGAGAAAATGGAGCAGACAGGGGGAGGGGGACAGTGAGAGGAGAGGGATGAAAGGAGGAAAGTTGGAAAGGAGAGCAAGAGGGTAAAGAAAATGGGTTAGGTGGAGGATGAGATGGAGAAAAAGATGAGAAAGAGAAAGAAGGGGAGGAAAAGATGAAAAGCAGAAGGGGTTAATCAGGAAAGGAGGAGGGCAAGGAGGAAGAGGGTAATGACAGGAAGGGAAGAAGATGGAGGAAGAGGAAGAAAAGCAGACAGGAGTGGTAAAAGATGAGCAGGAAAACAAGGGAGGAGAACATGGAGGAAAGGGGGAGGAAGAGGGGAGGAGGAAGAAAAAGAGAAGGGAAATGGATGGGAAGAATAGTAGTAGCAGAGGAAGAGGGAGATGAAGAAAAGAGAAATTAGGAAAGGAGGAGAAGGGGGAAGGAGGTGCAGTGGAGACAGGGTGAGGAAAGAGAATGAAGATAAGGGTGTGGAAAATAGTTGTAGGAGAGGAAGAAGGAGAAGATGAAGAAAAGAAGAAATATTAAATGAAGACAAAGAGGAGAAGGGGGGGAGAGGTGAAGTGGAGACTGAGGTTGAGGAAAGAGAAGGAAGATTGGAAAATGAAAAGCAAAAATAGAAAGAAGGAAGAAGGGGGAGGAAGATAAGGAAGAAGAGGATGAGGGTAGGAAAGAAGCATTATAGATTAAATACAGACCAATAAACAGGACAAACAAAAAGTGCAAACAAAATCTCTTACATGGAGGTACAATGCCCACAAAGTTTTTTTTTATATTGAAATGATTATGCTTTACAGTAATTGCTTAGCTTTGTTATATTATTAATATGGAATTAGGTATTTTTTAATTCCATATTTATATATACAAATGCAGAGCAACAGTACTTTAATATTCTGCCAATGAGCTTTGGAAAAACAACTTTCAGCTTTGTCAAAGTGAAAACCTCAGAATACATGACATTCTAATCAATGCCCCATAAACGTGTCACACGTACTCAAAGAATATCCTGACAGAAAGGGAAAAACCATCACAATACATAACTGGGCACTTTTCCAATAGAACCTAAACACATTACACAAGGGGCAAGGCAAGGGAGGGAAGAAGAGAGCAGCAGATGTGAGCAGGGCAGAGGAAGGACAGCACTGCAGACAGAGGTATCTCACAGGGATGGCAGGGTAAGAATACCAGGACACAAGCCAAAAACAGGACAGATCACACAGCAAGAACAGCTGAACAGAGCAGAGATGGAAGCCAGGACAGAGCAAGGAAAGAACAGCTAATATGGCAGGGCAGGACATAGCAGGACAGGGCAGGGATGGCAGGGCATAGCAAGGGTGCAGGGGAAGTAAGGGATGGCATAGGATGCAGGACAGGACAGGGATGGCAGGGCATAGCAAGGGTGCAGGGGAAGTAAGAGATGGCATGACCGTGATTGAAGGACAGGACAGGGACAGCAGGACATAGTAAGGGTGCAGGGGAGGGAAGGACAATGCAAGGGTGCAAGGCACGTAAGAGATGGCAGGACAGGACAGAGGTGGCAGTACAGGTAAAGGATGATAGGACAGGTAAGGGATGACAGGACAGGGGAGATTTGCCAGGGCATAGGAAAGGTACAAGGGAGGGCATAGTTGTGTATTGCAAGAGGGTAGGAGAGAATATTGCTGTACTGCAAGGATGCAGGGGAGGGTATGGCTGTGTATTGCAAGGATGCAGGGAGGTATGGCTGTGTATTGCAAGGGTGAAAGGGAGGGCATGGCTGTGTACTGCATGGGTGCAGGAGAGTGAAGGGCAGTGCAAAGGTGTAGGTAGGGCAGGTAAGCGATGGCAGGATAGGAATGACAGGACAAGGCTGGCAGGAACAACAGGGAACACTTGGCAGGGTATAGCAAGAGGGGGGGGTTGCAGGGTGGTGGTGGTTGAAAGGTTGGATGGGTGGCAAGAGAAGAAGGAAGGAAGAAGAGAAAGGATGAGAAGAACAAGGAGGAGGAGGAGAAGAGGAAGCAGATGGAGGGAGGAAGCCTAATACAATACTTAGCTAATACTAAAAACAAACAGAAAATGTCAAATTTGTTTTAATTGTAGTATAATGCCAACAAGGGGTATCATCAGTTTAAGCTTCAGAAATTGTTTGTTAGAGTAAAATAATAATAATATGAAACCCCTATCAGTAATTCCTCATTTAAGATACTTTCACTAAGGACAGCTTCTCTATCAATCTGTCAGTCAAAAATACAAACACTATTCACATAATATGGTTCTTAATTAATCTCAAAGGTGTGCCGTGGAAGATCAAGGTTAATTTATCTTAAAATATTACTAATTCAAATTTAACACAAATATCTTGATGTCTTGCATATGATCCACCTATCAGCAATTTACGAGAATATACATCAAATATTAAATGAGGAATTACTTTTGGATGGCATTATACACAAACAAAACTCACAATTTACACATTGTTTGTAATAGCATGGAAAATGTGCCATAACATCTCATGTGATGTAGTTTAATATAATTCAATGCTATGCTTATATATAATGAGCTCCTTGGTCACCAAATGGCTGCTTGATCTCTGGCAGCCTCCCTATTCGGTTCCTTATCCCTGAGTTCACACACTATGACCTCCTTCAGTCTATTTCAGTCTGCCTCTTGCAACCCTACCCTCGATTCTCACCTTCCGCACCCAGTTGTTAGAAAAATGTGCTGCTGGGCAGACACCTTCATGTGCTGGCACTGATATAACCAGGCCATGTCCAGTAAAAAGGGCCACATGCTCACTCACTGACCATTTAAGTCCCTGGAATCCTGACTACCTCACACACATTTCTCCACATAAGCGCTTCGTTATTATCAACTCCATGATTTCCCATTCAACATCAACACCAATACAATACCAGCTGGTGTTCTCAGTGCCAAAGATCCCTCATGGCTAAACACACAAACACAGGATTACCAAGGGACTCTCTGACCAGAAAAACATGAACATGTAAACCATCACCACCACACCCCAATGAGACCTCCGCACAGACTTATAAGGTTGCTTCCTTCCCCCAGCCTTACTGTGTACCTCTTCATAATAAGTTACTTTTATCTGACAGAACTAGAACAACCCAATGAAACAGCAAAATTTAGCAATGAGACAGGAATGAGTTTCCTTGATTACTAGTTCAACTGACCCTCCAGTCTGGCTCCAATTTGTCAGAGAAAAATAAAATCATTGTGGCCATTCAAACCACCATGGAAGTTGTACTACACCTATCACTTGACCGCTGCCCCAAATGTATTAAAAAGTGATCTCTATCCAAATAAAATGTGCAACCATTTTTTAGCTTTATTCTTCCTTTTTTTCTTATCTCCTTTTTTTCTGTTATTAATTTATCCTGTACATACTCACTACCCAGCCACTACAGCCATTCAAAACCTTCAATACTACATGCACTACCTCACAATCTGTTTTCACTTCCCATTCTACCAGGACTATGTTCTGAAAAGCATATTATTTTTTTCATACTGTAGAGTAGCTGAAACAGTATCTGTGCATACTACATAAGATTTAATTTTTTTTTTTTCTTACGCAAAGAAGAAGAAACTGAAGGCATGACTGTTCCCTCCAAGAAAAATAAATAAAACAGGGCCAAATTCAAGATTTGTTCATTTTCAGCTGCCTGGACAAACTACCTTAAAATTGAAGATTCATGGTGATAATTTCTGGGGCATCAAGCTTGTAATATTGCAAACAGTTTTATATGTTTCACACATACATTTTACAATGAAAATATTCTCGTAAAAGCCTGACATTCCATTTTTGTAGTGGCATATATCTTCCAGTAGATGGTATCCACTCTAAACAGTATATTATTTCTTTCTGCAGTGATAAGCATCTGATGTGACATCCTAAGTAAGTGTATTCAATTATTATGTGGCATTCTGTCAAGGCAATTTGGATCCACGAACTCCAGGGCTATATAAATCCATTGTCACTTTTTATTACGCTTCTTTCCTTTTCAGATGGCTTTACGTTTAGTGACATGCCTAAAGTTTCTTGTAAGCCAGGAAACCACTTATAACACTGGGTGGTAATCATGTGTTCCCTGTGTGTGAACAAGTTCTTGGCGGGGGGTTAGTGCCCCTCCCTGCAAAATAACCAACTCAAAGACAAATGACCACCTCTTATGGGATCATGGTGTCTGGCTATAGACAGATGGACTATATACACCAAATATTAGCCGTGGTAAGAACTGTCTCCCTATACTGAGAGACAGTAATCAAATGTAATACTGTTAAATCATGTATATAAACCCTCCTGAGATATCACTTGTTACGTTCAGAATTTTGGCCACACTGACCCCTTCCCGCATTTTTTTTTTTTTTTTTTAAATAAATGCAAGGAAGGAACCATAAGCCATGTTCCTACCAAGAAAACACGAAAACATTATGAAAGAGCCAATTCAAGATCCGTTCATTTCGAGATGCCTGGACACACTGCGTTTGAAAGACTGGAGATCATAGGAAGTAAGGAATGCAGACAGAGGAAGACAGTTCCAGAGCTGACCTGTTGAAGGACTGGGAGTAACGGTTAACTCCTGTATTATAGAATTCGACAGAAAAGGGAGTTTGTTGCTAGACGGGTGCTAAGTGCCCATCGTAGAGGTACTGTATACACTCGCACCTACACCCAGTCAACACCTAAACTAGTGCTTCAAAAACTTGTTCTCATCCTACACCCACCACTAAATATCACAAAGATATATTTGATAACATTTTTTTCCCCTCCCCCCTAAAACGGCCCCCATTCAGAAAGAACTCTATACACAAACGGCCAGTACAGTCATCCCAAAATCTCCAGCCAAAAGGAACCTTCAAAAACCATAACGAAACACTCATCCTTCAGAGACAACCCTACCCACAGCAACATGAATACACTTACTCTTTCTCTCCCTCTCTTGACTAATGATCTAAAAATGCCTTGTGCTCTCTCATGGATTCTGAGTTGTATGAATACAGTAAATATGTACTAAATGCGATGCTGGTTATGAAGAAATGCTGTGAAATGTATTCAAAACCTACAATACACAGAGTGCTTAAAGAACATCTATACCCAACACTAAATTTCACAAGGATACATATTTCTTTCCTACTCCCTTCAAACGGCCCCCATTCCAACGGAACTGTGCTGTGAAAAGCATATGGAATTTCACAGTACAGGTCACCAGCTCCGACCACCTGCAACTCCGATCATATGGAATACCGGTAGCCTAAGTGCAGTTCGCCCAGTGGCTGTGGCCGTCATCCACTTTTTTTTTTTCTTACTTTATTTCTACAATTTCAGATGGTACATAGCTACTACCTAGATATACAATAGAAGCCTTCAAAAACCATCACGAGACACCCACCCTTCAGACACAACCATACCCAGAAACACAATTACACCTATTCTCTTTCTACTCTAACTTGGTTTAAAAATGGCTTATGCTCTCATGAACGCCGAGTTGTATGAATACAGTAAACAAGCATTAAAATATGATGCCTGTCACGATGAAAAGCTATGGAAAGAACGTAGGTAGGTCTGTAACATCTAGTTTTTACCAGAGGGAAATGTTTTAAAAAAAGCTGCAAAAACATGATAATTTGTGCCAAGTTAGAGTAAGATAAGTATAACCAGACTTCAACAAAATCATCTTTCTCTACTTCAGTGCCAACGCAATATACAACTCAGAGACAATACACTATGCCCACTGTGTAATGCCTCCTCTCACACCACACACATGCACCATACACACTATCAACTACCACAAAACACTCACCACATGTACCACAGTGTAAAGCCTCCTCCCACACCACACCACCACAACAGATGATCTTTCAACATATATCTTTGGGGCTGCCAGGATTTCTGTAGTTAATCAAGTGGTATTACAAGCCAAGATTTACTAATACACAGCAAATATTCTTCAAAAGAGCATAATCTTGATCTAATAGATTTATTATCTATTGACAAAGGAATAAGATATAAGAATTAATTTTTATGCAGAGGGAAGGTGGGGGAAACACTCTCAGTACAGGTGGTGGGAGGGTCAGAGGCCTGTAAGGATTTTTAGCACTAGGACAAGCTGCTTTCTCTCTCAATTTCTCTCTCTCTTTCTATTTCATTTCCAGTGAACAAGGAACAAAAAATGAACAAACATCAAGCAGAAGAACTATCAGCACCATGCCTAGTGAAGTGGACTAATCATCATCATCATCGTAACCAATTATTTTTCAATCGTAACAGTTTTTTTCTTCTTTTTCAAGCAGTCCCACCCCTATTCATTTATTTATTTGCTTTTTTACATATGAGTGTAAGTACAGGGCCCATAAAGCACAGAGGAAACCCAAGAGAGAGAAAAACTGGCCAAATGCAATCCCACTGAAATGACTCTGACACACATTCACTCACCATTCAAATCCCAGTATCTTACACACACACACACACACACAACCACGGGCACATCGAACATCCTTGCTCATTCCAACACCGATATTAAATCACTGTCATTTACATTTCTCTCTCTGTCTCTCTCTAGAATCATAAACCATCACAACCCAACCCAACAGACACCAACACCATCACAAACACCCAAACGATACACAACGAAAATGCAACAATGAAGGAGAAATATCGACAACACAGCCTTAGAACATAACGATCGTCCTAAAATGTATAAACAATTGGCTGTGATGGTGGACAGCTTATAACTTTATACAACATAGTCTGCCAAATACTGAATATTGCACAAAATAATCTGCTCAACACATAACACGCAGATTTCCGGGAATGCCAATAGTTAATAGATGATAGGGACCTGACAGGTAAATTAGTTCTTGCATAAGCTTAGGAAAATATGGCAAATGACTGTGTGATACGAAGCGGTATATCAAAACAGTTCAGTCCATGGGCACCTTAGGATCTTTCCATATATATCTACAGCCCGACACCCTAATCCATATAGTTATAAAATTTTAAACATCTGAACATGACATTACATTGGCACATTATTGCCTGCTAGTACAAACAAGAATAGAAATATAAAGATAATATTACAATTCAGCACATACATAACTATAGTCAGTTTAATTCCATCTGACAAAACAAGGCAACTTTTATAACTTCAGTACTAAATCATTTTTGTATAAAAATTCAATAGGCCTTAGTGATGAGGTAGGGATGAGTCTCCTTGGTTACTATTCAAATTAACTCTCAAGTCTGACTACACTTGGCCATAATCCAAGCTAGAGGTAATGAATCTCTGTCAGGCAAAATCAAACTGACAATAAAATAAATCAACAAAAATAAACAGGCACAAAAAAACATACCCATATCAATATATAAACATACAGTCAGCCACAGGAAAAAAAAACATTAACAAAAAAAATAAACCCTATTAACGACAAATGTTCGTATATATGCAGGGAAGAATCTCAACTCATTAATCTCTGACCTAAATGAAGTGAATCAAGTGAGGATGTTTAATGAAGGGACTCAACTCAAGATGCTCATTAATCTGTGCCATAATTGAACATTAACTAAGGATGCCTGTTTGTTTTAAATTCTCAGTGCTATTTGGGGCAATGCATTTTTCTTTTTAAAGCAGAGATGAGAAAAATGAAGGCTGCAGGAAATAGGACACAGAGGACAGCCAAATTCAAGATCCTTTAATTCTGACATTCATGCACACTTTGTGTTTAAAAGACTGGAGGTAAAAGGCAGGGGGAGGAATACGGACTGAGGATGAAAATTTCGTAGCTGACCTGTTGCCAATTAAAATCAACTAAGCAAGGACACGAGTACATATTTTTTTCAGCACATTTTTCTTGTGGCTGACTGTACAGTACATCATTATGGCATGGCAAAAATAATAATGCAAAAATAACAAGAAAATAGGCAAACAAATACAATAAGCAACATCAATACTTCAGGAAAGATAATATAGCAAAACACCTACTTTTATTGTTTGCTAAAAATAAACTATGGCTTTTTGAGTAAGTCCTGTTATTGGCCACATTTATTTATGATCTTTTGGGCTGATAACACCTGCTGTTGCGGTGGTCCCAGGCTCATTTTAACTACAAACAATCAAAGTCAATGCTGGAGAAACTAAATACTTGAATTTAATGAAAGAAAAGAGGCAATATGGGCTTTTGGATGAGAATTAATCCTTACAACAGAGATTATCCTCTAATAATCTATTTCAGGCATGTGTGTGCATCTATCAACAGTCTACTTTGGAAAATGACATGTATATATCCTTAGCAAAATTTCTCAGCTCATTTAGCCACATCTCATTCAAGAAGATAGATGATCAGCACACACAAATAAGCTACAAACAACTGACACTGTTAAATTTACTTAGAGGGCAAAATACTGTAAAGGCAAAAATACTGACACTATACTGGTTCAGAGAAGTGGTTTGGTTACAGCACTACTACAGAGGAATACAGGACCACAGCAACAGCAGCCCACAATTTACTAAATCATAATACAGGGCTGTCCATATACAGTATATGGTGATCGGCTCAGTCTGCATGTGTGGGGGATGCATGTATTTTAACGACTTCATTCAATTATACTCTTTTTAACAGGGGATTAAATTACCATCCTTCCTTTGTAAATGCTAGTTAGAACAAGACTAATATGGTGCTAGTCACAAAGAAGTGCTATGGAAAGGATGTTGGGCCACAGTGCTAGCTTATTCTGCCAGTGAGAAATGAATCTGAATAAGGCCAAAAGTTTCATGTCTCCTTGTGTCATGGTTGTGTCATGTGATATTGTATCACACTTTTGTGTCATGTCTCAGTCTGTCATGTCTGTGTGTGTCATGCCTCTGTGGTAGTTCAATTCGTATATGGATGGAGCTATAAGAGAGAGAATGGGCAGGGTTGTGAATACATTGGAGTGTCTAATGAGAGAGGGTAAGGTGTGGAAAGGTTCTGAACTGTTGCTTGCTGATGATACTGTATTGTGAGGAATGTGAACTGCAAGGCTTTGTGAATGAGTCTGGAGGTAGGAAACAGAATCCAAAAGAGAATGTATGTATGAGTAAAGTTTTGATCTTAGAAAAGAAGTCAAGCATACACAGTGAGACAGGATGGTCAGGAAACAGAGGAGAGTGAATTCAAGTACTTAAATAGTGTGATGAGTAAGGATGCAAGTGCTTGAATGGGTACGGCAGGGTAGAAAGGTTGCTGGATCACTGAAAGCTGTGATAATGGGTAGGGAAGTGAGCATGGAACCGAGGCTTGGGTCCTGTTGGAAGGACAAGTCAAGAGTGAGAGCAGTGTAAATGAAGTGAGGAGTGGGTGGAGTTTTATGGACAGACAGACAAAGAAATGAGGAAGTAAAGATGCACTGTGGTGCTATTAGGAGAAATACTTCGAGATGGATTGGCCATGTAGAGGATGGAGAATGAGAGACTGACTAGAAAAAGGTATGTGTATGACGTGGAGGGAGGGGGGGAGACCATGGCGAAGATGGAAGAATGGAGTGGAGAGATACGAGGGAGGGGGTGTGAGTTGGAGAGAGGGCAGTGAAATGGCACATGACAGTGCAACATGGACTTAATCTGTTTGTGGCCCCCCTTATGGGACTGAGATGTCTGGCAGTAGAGAGAGATAACAGTCAGAGGAGGACAAAAATTTCTGCTTAATGAAATGAGTGAACTTTAAGCAAATACAGAAGCCAATGCAAGGGGAGATATTTAATTACTTAACAAAACATGCAAACAATGGATGGAGTTATGGGAAACAGAAAATGATGCATAGTAGATATGGTAATGCTGACTAAGCCTGCACCACATCAATCATCGTTATAATCATCATAATCAATATAATAACCAACATGAGCCATTATTATTTGCTTCATTGCAATAAATTCATAACCATCATCACCACCCTAACCTCTTTTTCCCATCTAAGGATGGGGTAAGGTATGGTTCAAACAAGCAAGAACAAAACATATGGGATAAGACATGTTATATTTGAACCACCCTGTATTTCTTAGCAACTGTGGCAAATAACCAGGACTTACTGCATGTTTGTGATGGACAGGCATGTGCAAAAGTATGCCAACAATGGTCTGCCAGCAATAACTTGTATTTCATATTTATCTTTCTTCCCCAAATGACAAACAAGTAACATCCTTCTCCAACTTGTTTTCCTGATGCTTGGAACACACTTTCATATGACAATGATCTGATATCGAAACTGTCAGGTTAAACTAACAGCTTTCAGTTCCTTTATTATCCCCCTAAAGGAGAATGATGGACTATGAAAGAATAGTAACTCTGGTGTGCAGTTCTTACCACATAAAATATTACACTATAGCTGGCACAGAAGTGTCTACATACTTTTGCTCATGCTCAGGACAGGATTTCTGCAAAACATTTCATAGCCTATGGCAGTATACGGCTGGCCAGTTGTCTATAACCTTAGTCGCTCTACTCAAATCTGGCGAAGACGTCTTCTTTCAGAGGTGACAGCAGCAGGTAAAGAAACTGGTTGTTTGGTATGATTGCTAATCAAAGTGAACATCTTGTGACTATCATGAGTAACAGGCCAAGTGGCATCTTGGTACCCAGGATATAAGTTACTACACTTGGTGGTAACATAAAACTAGACAAGCCACGTGGTGGTGTAAGGAGTTACGGCGCTCCAGGTAAATGTGGCCCAATACGGTATCGTATCAGTCAGTAGCTAGTCCCAGGTCTCTTGCAAAAAAGGGGAAACAAAAAATTGGTGAATGAATGGGTGGCTGTGAATGTGTGGTCCAGCATCTCATAGATGTGAACAAAGTGTGCAACATCTCACTTACAATATCCACTTAAGAGCGTACACCCAATCATTGAAGCATTGCCTAGGCCATAAAAAATAAACAAAAAAACAACCATGCATACAACCCCCTCATAAAGCATTCCGCCCCCTTACTGTACGGACACAACGTGATTACTGCAAGCAAGGTGCTGCGTGTATGTTTATCATATACGGTAATCATCCACCTGTGTGCCACTTATCTTTCCAACATTTGCAATGACAACCCCTTCTCTTTTAGCTCCGAAAGTCGCATTACCCACATCGGAATTGATATATATCATGGCACACACTGGTGGGTTGTGTATCTTGTTTAGTGGAACCCAACCATCCAGTCATCCCCAATTCCCCAAAACCCCACTAGTAGCAAAGGGGCCTGGGGCAACACTACACGACAGTAAAACAGCAACTAATTCACATTGAAATTTTTAAAGTTTATTTTTACGATGCAGACTTCGTTCATTTACTGCAAGCGTAAGACTTTAATCTCCTCTGTCTGATTTGGCGCTGATTTTCGACATGCGTACCGGTAATTAGTGTTCTAACTTTCAGCATAAAATCTTATAATACATTACTCTGCATGTATTATGGTAGTTGTTCCTACACCACACTTGTTAGTAACCTTACTCAACCTTTTAGCACATTTTTATAAGAACGTCCGATTTCCATCTGACGTTAAGAGTACCGTAATCGCTCTTCCTGACGCACACGCTTTCACGGAACGATAAGGTTAACTACATACAAGGGCGAATCGACAGGGCCGAGGTTCGTAAACAACGAGCGTACAACCACACAGTCATGTGGTGGTGTAAGGAGTTCCGGCGCTCCAGGTAGGTGTGGCCCAATACCGTATTATATCAGTCAGTAGCTAGTCCCAGGTCTCTTGCAAAAAAGGGGAAACAAAAAATTGGTGAATGAATGGGTGGCTGTGAATGTGTGGTCCAGCATCTCATAGATGTGAACAAAGTGTGCAACGTCTCACTTGCAATATCCACTTAAGAGCGTACACCCAATCATTGAAGCATTGCCTAGGCCATAAAAAATATATAAAAAAACAACCATGCATACAACCCCCTCATAGAGCATTCCGCCCCCTTACAGCACGACCACCACGTGGTTATTGCAAGCAAGGTGATGCGTGCATGTGTACTTATAATCATCCACCTGTGTGCCACTTATCTTTCCAACATTCACAATGACAACTCCTTCTCTTTGAACTCCGGAAGCCACATTACCCACATTGGAACCGATATATATCATCGCACACACTGGTGGGTTGTGTGTTGTAAAAAGGCAACCCACCCAACCAGTCATCCCCAATTCCCCAAAACCCCACTAGTAGCAAGGGGACCTGGGGCCACGCTACACGACAGTAAAACAACAACTAATTCAGAACGAATCGAAGGGACCTGGGGCCGCGCTGCATGATGTACTGAAAGAGCAAGGCAAATAGTACACTAGCAAACATTTCAACAAAAAATTAGTTTATTTCTAACAAGTGGATCTTTCGTTCATTTACTGCCAGCGCAAAACTTTAATCTACTCAGTCTGATTTGGTACTTATTTTTTACATGTGTACCAGTATTTAGCGTTCCAACTTCCACACGGGGGAATCAATAGGGCCAAGGTTCGTAAACAATGAGTAACGCCGACACTACAGGCTCAATTGGTGTAGGTGACTGAAACAGAAATCATAGCAACAATATACACGTGTACCTGAAACAACTGGCCGAGCCTTACACAACAGATTACCTGTCCACTGCGCATCAAACATATAATATGTCAATAATAATAATACAAATACCAATAATAATAAGTATTATTCACTGGGGTGTCTTTTAAGTGGCTGACGAGGCTTGCTAATAAATCACATTACGAAATTACCACAGCCACAAAGAAGACAAGCCACTTTGACTGAACTAACACCAGACATTGTTCAACTGAGAGAAACACTGTACTAGCAGGTAAAGGCATAAAAAATAACATGGGGAACCTTTCTGCAATGGGATGGATGTACACTTGAAGTATTGTGTTATTCTGCCACTGAGATATATGAAAATAGCTGGTTAGTGGACAAATCCTGGGCCAAGTTAAGGTGCAAGATGTATAATTGAGTACAAACTAATATAAATAAGTTAAAAATAAAGTTCACTATTATCCTTAGACCCCAATGCATCCCTCTCAGCTGAATAAAACCATCCGGTGTTAGTTGGAATAAATACAGTTGCTCTCTCACTTACGAACATCTGAGCTACAAACTATTTATGCTGAGATTAAAGACTTACCTGCTTGAGATTTTATTAGGCTTTGTGGCTGCCAGCCTGATAGTGCCAGGGACTGAGTCCTGGCACTGCAACATCCTATCCTATCATCATCATTGTTGTCGTCGTCGTCATCATCGTTGATTGGCAAGTAAAATCAGTACCTAGATTAAGTTAACAGGCTTCGTATACCCTAGTGGTGGAATGATATAGTTGTGGCGCCTAGCACTGCCACTGATTATAATTATCAGCAACAGTTATGGAGCCTAGCACTGCCACTGATCATCATTATCACCATTCCTAACTTGTTTTCCCACCCAATGATGGGAGAAGGAGTTCTTCATTAAAATATCGTAAGTAGGGGAGCAACTGTTAAACTCTGTCCATCTCAACTTGGCTTAAAAGTGATCTGGAAAAGATGCCACAGTAATGCTATCTATTTTTTTTTTTTTTTTTTATATGCCCTATTCTGCTTCTGGGCTATGAAGATTAGGCTGCCAAAGATAAAACTCTCCACCAAGTCAAGGTGGACAAACCAAAATATTTCTAACT